>JAGTTH010002047.1:0-82948 GCA_022606485.1 Agraylea sexmaculata
TATATATATATATATATATATATATATATATATTTGTGAGTTATTCAAAGTGGACATAGTGGTTATATTTTGATTATATGACCGTGGCCTTATTAAGTGGGCGAACTCATACAACTATGCAACTAGATCCGGTAGATCGATACTATTACAACATACCATAGAATAGAACCTCACCATCATAACAAAAAGGCTTTATTTAAATCATATAACTTGTATAAACAAACAAGTCTAAAAATACTATCATTGACTTTGGTACGCATTTAAACAAACACGGTTCTCGATGCTATCGCAGAATATTAAGTATTCAAATGTGATATGAATCGAAATATTAGCAAACACGTGCGAGAAATTAAATTATGTAAAGGTTAACGATTTATTTTTTTATTTGGTAATATATTGGTTTCTATTTGGTAAAATCATCCGTTTTGGTATCTGATAAAGATGGTTTGTTTATTTTTTTATTTCCCATAAGAATATACCTACATAATATTGGTTTATGAGAAAGAACCTTTCTTAATTAATATGATAATGAATAAAATAATATATCAATTTATTATTTCTCATAAAATATATGTAGTGAATCCATTGTATACATTATCAATATGATAAGTGTATTAGGGATAATTCATTAAATTTTGAGTTATTTTTTAAATTATTAAATTTTTTTTTAAATATTTGCCGCAATAGATCAGGCCAACGCTAACAAAGAGATATGTGCATTGCTATTATGAATTTCTAAAAAAGACGATAAAATACTAATAAGGTAAGTTCTTAATAAATAAATGAATGAGATTACAGAATATTTTTTTTATAGAAGGTACTAAAACACAATGTAGTTTAAAATACAATTTAGATAGAGATCAAATAGTATTTTATATAGTATCTTGTTTTTAACTTAAATAAGTCAGTCAAAAGGCAGAATTCCGAGTCTTTGTAAACAATTAGAACAATTGGATTACACGGAAGAAGTTTGTATGGGAATTCCAATAATTAATTTTTTTTACGTTCTTTTGTTATTGAAAAAATAAAAATAGAAACTAGCCTTCTATAAATAAAAGCTAGTATTTAAATTGATGTATTACATAAACATAGCTCCTTTAAGAGGACATTCTATTGACAAGGTTAAATATTTTTCTGTTAAGAAAATCGTTTTATTTGTGAAAAATATAACACGTTTATTAATGATTTGATTAATATTCTGGGAATGGACGATATAATTTTTCATGCTATTATAATTGGAATTCACAATATTCATGGAAGCGGAAAGATGAAGGCTGCGTCGCTTCCTGCCTTTTGAAGCCATCGACCACAGGTAAAAACAACAAAATTGTATACTTTTTAAACAAAATTGGAAATATAATGATACATTTGGATTAAATAAAAACAATAATAAACTCTGTGATCACTTAAATGAGTAGTTTTTCATAATTCAACGCACTTGTTTAAAAAATTCAAAATGTATAGTGTGCACTTTAACATTATACATTTTGACTTGAGTTTTTGTAAATAAAATTTGTTACCTAGAAGCCTAGTGAATATTTAAAATATGTATATTATTATAACAATAAATATTATTTTGGTTAGATAATAACGTGTTCCGTAAAAAATCCAGTATACGAATTTTGTTGAAACCTCTCATAATTCATTGAATACTCGTTGAAATAAATCGCGTGTTTTAAATTTGAAGAGACATATGTAAAACTCACAATAGTAAATAATGAATGGCTTCATTTGTATGTTTTGGATTTATAATGATTTTTTTCCGTGTCTGGATGTAATAAATTGTATTTCAATGAATGGTGAAATAACAATACCATACATATTTATCTCACCTAATAATATGTTTTTAATACATAATTAAATAACCATCATTTTTAGAAAAGCTATTGAATTTTTATGTATTCGAATCTTGTATTCCATTTTGATATAGCATACAATTTTTAGTATATTACAATTTCTTTATTATTTATGAATATATTATACAATGTCTGATACTATAATCAGAAATCTTAACTTAGATGTAAAAAATATATTATAAATCTTTTTATGGGATGGGATATAATATAATTAACAGAGAATATGGGAATAATACATAAATACTTAATACAATTTTACAATTAATAATAACAACAACGATAAAACAATCTTTAAAAATATTAAAACAAGCAACCAATTTTATACTTCCGTTTTTTTTGGGTGAAATATAAATGTGACACTTTTATTTTTATCTTTTAACGATAATCCCCGATAGCAAAAAAAGTATAGTTTTCCTATTGAATTATTTAAAAATTAAAGGTTTTTATGATGATATATTTATAAAATTGAATGTGGAAGTTCTTTAAAAATAAATCAGTTTATTAAATATTTGATCTAGAAATTGTAGTAGTAAAAATCTATATGATTTTTCAAAAAGACATCTTATAATGTTTTACATAAAATATAAATTTGTATACATTGTATGTAATAAATGCTACGATTTTCGTTCTAGTCGTAGCATGTGGCGTAGACAGTGTCGCCTCTTTCCCCTTATCGGATGAATTGACGCCAATTGTGTGATAAAAACACATACTTACAGTAAACAAGGAGCCAAATATCCACCCTGATGGTAATAAGTGTTTGTAATTGATGATTGTGGTCGTTATTAACGTCATACGTCATACTTGTATACCGAGTATATCGATCATTTCTGTGTGATAGTGGCCGCTCCCATGCGCTTAAATTAAATGTTATTTCCCTCGATTAATTGGAATCGATTTATTCGCACTAGATACTAGATGTGTAAAAACACGCACAAAGGACAAAATATAAACCTCCTATTTACAACACAATCACCTTCACCAATCTTATAATAATAACAAACGATCTTTTGTCTGTAAACAATTCAAGCGTGACTAAAATTGTTTTGGCGTAAGGGCGAGGCGTGACATACTTTATAAAAACCACATTATTAATGCGAATTCCTATACCAATAGTCGCTTTGGACAATTATTTGGGTCGATAATTGTACTAAAACGAAAAATATGTCTACTACGTACAAATAAGTTGATACTAAAAATTACAATCGTTGAAAATACCAACAAACAGTTAAATATCCATTAAATAAAGCTCCATATGAATTAATTTAATTTAATAATAAAAAATGGTTTTTACACATACTAATAAATAATATAATATAATACACGATAAATAAAATAAACTGTTTATTTTATTATATAATAATATACACGAAAACTGTGAAAATACATATTTGTAGACCTATACACAATTCGCAACCGGTGGACGCGCTTTTTTTAACATTCACGCCAGTATTTTATTGCTAAAAGCTTATTTGATTAAAATTCAAATATATAAAAATATTGCTAGATAGTTATTTATCAGGATTATCATAATTTTAAGTAGTTATTTATTGAAAAATATATTTTTAGAGCACTTTTTAATCGTAAGCGCATTTCGCTTCCAAAGTCAAATTATTTCAAATGTAATAATATACAAGGAAATTTATTTACCCATTTGCACTATGAACTAATATATAGTATAATTCCTTTCATACTACACTGAATAAGAGTCCCGAAATAAGAATGGACATGACCCCTTATGGATGAAACTTACCACCTAACCTAACCTTTCTGTTTTTATACGACATTAATTCAGGGAGTAAACACTATTATTCAATGTATTCTAATAGCAGTTTTAAATTCAAATTCGGAATTGAACAATAATCGTTTTGTTTTTGTTTGCCAATCGTTTTAAGATCCAAACATCTTGATTTAAATGTTTCATAACCAAGCATGTGTGACTTGTTTGGAAATATTTAAAAAAAATCTTAAAGATTTCTATATACCGATAGTGTGAGTGAGACAAATTGTGATGATAATTTATTCCTAATAAATAAACTAGTTAAACAGTTGTATAGTATTTAAATGTGACCGTGAATTTGAACCTGGTATTGTTAACATTGTTAGCGCCTCTTGATGACACTGGACATGGTCGTCATCTCTTGTTAAATAATACAATACAACTCATAACCATATAATTACCGTAAAATAAAACAATTGTAATCAAAACAATAATAAAAAAAGTAAAACCAATAGTAAAGGTAAAACGGTTCTATAAAAACGGAAAGCTGCAAGACTGGAGTACCTACATTACTGCTATTTTAATTTATAGTGTAAGCTGCAATTATTTAAAATCCAGAAGATTATCTACTATAAAAATAAAAATAAGCAATATTATTGTGTTGAGTAGTATAATTGTTGCATTTGATAAACTTACTATTAGATTGTTTGGGATTTATAAAAAGACACACAGATACTAAAACGCTGCATTAATAATATTTATATTATTTTAAATAAATAAATTTCACAAAGTGGACAGTAATATAGGAAAAAATCTGTAATAAAATTAACATAAATCATAGGTGACGCAATTTATAAATTTAGCACGCCTAATATTCGAATTACTACTCCTAAATAAAATATAATATCTGAGAAAATTTAAAACTTCAGAGGTCATAATTGGTCACACCAAATTGTATTATAATACGATATATATAATAATCTAAAATTTGATATGTATTCTTAAAATATAAGTAAATAGAATATCATCATTTATTAATAACACAATATCCTATATAAATATTTATTTTGAGTAAAATGGGAAAACCCACATAATAAATTATAAAAACATTATTTAATCATCACATTTGGGGAATATTCAATCAAGCTGTGTTAATTATTGAGTTGTGGTTTTCAATCAATTTACAATTTAGCGGTTTACTTTCATCCATGAATTAATGTATTATAATTCTCGCAATATTTTGAATAGGGTTATAATATTAATTGCTCGGTTAAGTGTTTGATTGACATGTTAAAATGTAATTATTGGTTTGATGGAAAGTGAACGTGTTCCTCATTTGTATGTAAATCACTAGATTGCATTGTGAATATATCATTTATATCTTGTGTGATTTTGCAGATATATAATTAAAATCAATTAATTGAGCAGTTAATATTGTTCTAAAAATATCCTTTATATTGAAAATATCAATACACCTGATTATATACCTATAGCTGAATTGAACGATTTATATTCAAGTCTCTGATTCGAGTGTTAGACTTTGAGGTATAAATAGACCCTTTTCAGACTTAAATTATTCAAAGCTTCCATAGAATAATCAAGATGTTTTCTGAAAGAAAACAAATAAAGGCGAGCCCGCGGAAGGCTTCGTAGGCGTCTTCGCTGTCCCAAACCGGCCCCCCATTAAAGTGAAATGTGTTGTTTTTTTTTTCAGACGATGCTCAAGGTCAACTTTATATTATGTAAAAAATCAATAAATATATCAATGTGGGTGTGTGCGAAGTTACGTTTATGCAAATGACAAGTTGTTCAACAATTTTATGGCATTTCGAAAACATCAAGCTCTAACGCCTTGGCCTCTCTCTACGGACTTAAATTTAACTACTAATTAAATTGAGTTATTCATTTGATTTACGAGCTATTACATTTTTTTCAAACATATTGGGGTCATTATAACCTGATAACTGTGATAAAATTATATGCGAGAGTTGGATGGGTGATTTTAAGTTCATTGTCACCTGAGCTTTAATTTATTTTTAAAACCCTACAGATTTATGCATGCACATGATTTTCCTCATTTAGACGACCAGATAAGCCGATAATATAAAAAAATGTAAACAATAAATTTTACCTGCAAGACGTTCAAGTCAACAATCGTATTAGAAAATATTTAAATTATTATGTAATTTAACTATAAGCTCCTCGAGGGGCTTTTTGAGAAGGTTTTTTTTTACAAATTATTACTAGTTACACAAATCACCAACAGAGCGGCTCTGTCCGACTTAATAATCGCTTCAATCGTTTACCTTACAATTCAGGAAGCCAGAATAAATCTGGATCAAGACGATCGATCGGGATTTTATTAATATTATTCCCGATCTCCCAGTTGTAATAAACGATCAAATCATTTTTTACCTGAGCGGGATTTGAACTCATGACCATAGTATTTGTGGTCACTCGTTTTATTCCCTGAAACTATTACGTGGGTTGATTATTATGTTGGACTTAAGCTATTAATTTAATTATATTTTTATGGCATTTTATTTTTTTCACGAAGATACATTCGATATCACATAGAAGAAATAATACAATTTACTGGTATACAGAAACAATGACAGCCGTTTGCGGTAAGTTAATTCAATTAATTCAAACAAAGGTTGAGTGATACAAATAAAAGATAAAATAGTTTATTTTCGTTCGTTGCCATATATATATATATATATATATATGTATATATATATATATATATATATATATATATATATATATATATATATATATATATATACTTTTATATGAATAAGAATTAGCAATTTCAGGAATTTTATCAAATATATTTAAATAATTTATCTAGCGACCGGCTCTGTTGACTAAAATAAAGTTTGTCAACCCGTATTTGACATGGGATCTTATTCCAGACAAGTATGTTTCAGAAATATTGATAATTAATATACTGAAATACAAAAAAGTATAGTTAAACTAAAAGTTATTTTACTACCGATTCTTTTATAGCTGGTGTATCACTGAATATTTAATTTTATGTACACAATTTATCGGATTTAAGCTATTAATAGATAAAATACTAGCAACTAGTGAACAACCTCATTGGTTATTTGAGATTATTTATACGACTTTTGAATACGAACACGCAATGTGTTGTTTGTGTATTTTTTTCATCGAGAAAAACTGGTTTTGTTTTGGTTCGGTGCGGATATTTGTTTTTTTTTTTTATTTGAACCGATTTGGGATTTGAGTTTGCATAATATCGCACGCGGACTGGATCGTAAACAAAAATAATATTTTATTAAATAAATATCAACTATTTTTAAAAAAAGGTACCTACATCGTAGTTATTATCCCAAATCTCACTAATACAAAATATGAACAAAATAAATTATATTAAAAAAAAACGTAAATTTAGACTTAACATCTCTTTAAATGTATCTGTTTTATTTTTGTTAATTTTGTTTTATATAATATATCTAACATTACATATTTCCTTTATGTATGTAATATGTAACAAGTGGGTTTTAATCATATTTTCCCACATATTAGTATTAAATGATTGTTTTATTATAATAAAGAATCAAAATAATGACCTTCATGTCATACTAATTGAAAAGATCATGTGTATGAGCGTGCACAAGTTTTTATTTTTATCTCATTAGAATATTTTTTACATTGTTCCTCTTTTTATGTTTTTCTTCTTTTTTTCTCTTTTATTGTTAAATTTCTTTTTTGTAATTTGTAATTTTTCCAACTGACGAGTGCTGCATTATCATCACGTCGACTTCGGATCCTCCGTAATGCTGTAGAGGTACTGCAGTATGATGTTGTAATTATATGTATTTATATGTAAAATAAAATAAAAATTTGGGATTTATTTCACACTTGTTAATTATTTATTGTTAGATATTGTAAAACAAACAATTAGTTACTTACTTTCGGCTAAACAACGACAATGTGTTTTTTGTTGTCAACAGAAAATTCCATACAATTGAGGCATGTCTGATAGAAATGAAGATTAATGGCCTTCTTAATTAATTTGGGATAATCTATCAATTTAAGGGATACTATAATTTTATTGTTTGATAGATAAATGAATGTGAATACAACATTGTTAGTACATCGAGTACAGCCTTGTTTGTTTGTGCAGTAATTGTTTGGTCATTGTATGAATTTATAGTTTTTAAAGGACCAATTTAGTCTCGAAGTTAAGGTATGTATTTAACCTTGTAAAATATTATCTTTTCAGTTTGGATTGACTGGTTATGTGAAGAATGTACAAGGACGTGCAACTCGAAGAAAGCGTTCACTTTTCAAGGAGCTGGTAATTTATCTTGAACCGGACCCTTCGACAAGAGGAAGTAAACAGCTTGCAATAATAAGATCTTGATTTTGCCTTTTCAACACGATAATCAACCTCGAATATTCATGAATTCAAGTCCGATAACTTGTATAAATGGGACCAGTGGAATTTTATAAGAAACATTAATATTTCGTTGCTTATATGGAGGAACTGAAAAAGAAGACTTTAATTTAAGATGTTTATAATGAAATTTATTCTTTTTAGTTAAACATGTAATAGATTTTATAAATAATATATCTCCTGGGTGATATTAAAATGACTTATATAAAGTATGTGTTATCATAAACAGTAATAAACGATCTTCAGTAATTTTTTGAAGCAATTTAATAAAGGTAAAGAAAAATTGAAAGTAAAAAGCCGTTATTTTATATTATTAAAATGAATGTTGAATGACATATTTGAATGGCACTGCAAACTATTTTCTACCTTTTTTATCGGTATTTAATGCATATTGAAAATTTTCATCCTTTTTTTTAACTTATAAACAATATTGAGTTTTATGACCATCTGAAGCCTTTCAAATAGACAAGTGTTTGAAAATGTCTAGATTAGCTCAATTTTAATAAGAAAGCTTACATTTTTTTATGATGTTATTGTTTTGATTTTGAAAATGAGATTTCGTTGCGATTATGCTGATTTTAAATTTATTCAAACTATGCGCTGCTGAGGAAAGAAATACTTATTTTACACCGTGAAGAAGACCGTTAAATATGGAAAAGTAATTTAATTTTTACATTACCAGCGTAAAAGCTTAGGAGATAAAGTGTATGGCTACAAATACTGTGGTCATGGGTTCAAATACCGCTCTAATAAAAAAATAGGTTATTACTACTACAGAAGATCGAGAATAATATTAATAAAATCCCGATCGATCGTCTTGCTTCAGGTTTACACTGATTTCCTGGGTTGAAAGGTAAATATTATGCCGAGAAGAGCCGCTCTGTTCGTGTCCTGTATAACTAGTAATAGTTAAGATCACCGACAAACAGTTAATTAATACGTTGTTGTGTCTAAAAAACGAAAATTGTAAAAACCCTCAGGACGTATATATATGAATAAAAATGAATATCAAAATTTAAAAAATAAACATGAAAATCTCTGGCCCTTCCGCCAAGAATTTACCTTTATAAAAATTACACAAATAATTATTAAAAAAACATTTATTTATCAAGATTAAAATTAGTTAATAATGAAAAACATTATTTTAACATAATTTTAATTCATCAATAAGATTATTAACGCGTTGTTGTGTCCAAAAACCAAAATTAATTTAAACCTTACAAAAATTAATAATTTTATGATTAAATTCATAAATATTCGAATAACTTAATATGAGTTGAAAAATTGATTATTCGATGAAAAATTCCCATGGGCTTTGTGGTTTGAGGCAGCATGTGATTACTTTTCGGTTTCGACATAAATGTTTACAATGTATCGAAAGCGAAAAAGATTCGATATCGCCTCGGGAGTTTGTGCAAGCAATCAAATAGCAATTCATACTAATAATAAATGAAATGAGTACGAGTATTGCGAATATTTACCCGTTAAGGTATTCATTGAGAATATCTGAAATAACAGCAGAGTTATATATATGAGCCACACCCGAGTCGCTAATAAAAATAATTGCATTTGTCAAAACCCATTAAAATGGTTGTGGGCTTTTAAGGTTGCCGAATAGACACGACTTTATATAAATTATCAGAATGCTTCGTCTATTGCTAGTTTATACATATCAAGTTGTGTCAGCGGACGTTGAACTGAAATCGCATGCAATCGCACTTTATCAACACATCTATTTATTTATAACATTAAAATATATATCTTTGTCTTTAAACTATAAAACAACTGGCTAGTAACAACTAATTATTATTAATATGAACGCAAACGCATACAGCTATATTTTATATTATGATAAATAATGTATATATGGCCATCTTAAGAAAACATAATCATCTTCTACTAAATATAGTTAAAAAAGATTAGTAGTCTGCCAAATTATCGAGTGTCTTATCGAATAAATTATTTGAATATTTCTTTTAATTACATCGATGATATATTTCTAAACCGAATAATAAGTCTAAATAATTTAAACTATATAACACACAATAATTCCAAACCGACAATGTGTACTGCTTTGTGACATTGGTCATCGATTTTAATGATTTAATTGTTATTTTAAAATTTTGTATTTTGACATTCAGATTGAGTTGGAATTTAAGATACGTATTGATTATTTTTACGTATTGATAATTTTAATTGATAAACTTGAGCCATCACAGTGTCGAAAAGCCACAATGTTAATCTTTTTTTTTATTGGACAGTTTAATCAATAAACTATACCAATTTAACAAAAAATTCAATTGAAACAAGTAATTATTTAAGTATTATTTCATAATATGTCTATAGTAAAATAATTCTTAGAATCGACTAATCGGAGGAAAAAAACGTATTAATAATTTACATATTGATTTTCACTTAAGCTTCGCACTACAAAAAGTGACATAATGTTATTTCAAAAAATACATGGAATTATCTGATTTAAGCACTTTATTAAAAAATGTTATAAGACTAGGACTGGGACGATGGTTCTTAAACCTGATTTAATTATATATTTGAAATCACCTGATGTTGTTTATCATCTGACATTAAAGAGTACAAAAAATATGCAGCAAATCAATTATTTACAAGTGCTGAATATTTAATTTATTATTTTATGTTATTTTTGAAATACACACTATTTTTAGCACCCACTTTTCATACATTATATAAATGGATAAAATATTATATGTCTGTGGCACGACTAGACGGTTTCGATTTCGTCACATTAGTACTAAGTTTATTATTATTATAGTGATAGTAGTACTATAATGCTTCAAGGGCGCTCAACAGGATCTTGTGATGTTTCTGTAAGAAGTATAAATCTAAAATTACAATTTTTAAAAAATAGCTTAATTTAAGTGAGTAAGTATGTATATTTTTAGTGTATTTATCGTATCACACGTAAATCAAAACCCCATTATATGCGGGCCAATATGCATATTCTCCTACTTAATTAATTTATTCAGTGATTAAAATACTACTAATTGCCAATAATTATTATAAAAATGTCTTTGATAAACAGTTTATAAATTAGATATGATCTATTGCAGCAATGGTCTGAATAACCTTTGTAAAGTATTATTTTTTTAATTTTGGAATAAAAACTACTTATAGTAAATAAAGTTATTATTAATGACTAAAGAGAAACTTATTCCAGATAAAAATAATAATATTATGGATATGTTTTATGATATTTTACGTCTTTATAGAAGGGAGGCTTTAATTTCTAAATCAGAAAAATATTAATGCTTATTTTTTACCGATGGTTTTGATGACAAATAATTTCACAGCTTGTATCGTCTGCTATTTGTAATCATATTTATTTTCCCTTTATAATAGTAATGTGTAATAATAAATTACAAAATAATCCTAAATAAAAATGGCTGTAATTTAAATATACGAAAGCCACATGTTGTAATTATTTTTGACACCTTTATAGTAGTAAAGTCCAGTTTATTATTATGTTCCTTTTTGTATCGAAGTATTTGATAATTTCAAGCCAGGAAACAATATTGTATTTTTATCACATTGACGCTGAGCGTGACTTATCTGAAAGTTTCAATAAATCAGTCAATGATGATGTTTTGTTGACCATTTTACGAATAATATATTATTGTGTGGTGAATTTAATAAATAATACATACAAGTGTATCTATATGGAACCAGTCTGGCAACTTTCAAGCGTATCGTTCGAGGACATGTCGCGTATTTGAAGCGGCGCTGCCCAACAATCGTCATTTACTAATTAATATTCACACTCTCATATTATTATAAATAATAAAAGTCAGCACAATCATCACAAAAAAAATATAAAATTCAATACAAAATAAAACAATGCTACTCCTAAAAAATGTTAATTATGCAAATTATATGTATATAATAATTGAATTAGCATTTATGGATATTTATATATTATTCCTAAACGCAACGTTTGAAATTATTTTATCTCTATATTGATAATACTGTACGTGCAATAATTATTATGATATTTTCCACGGCTTCTGACCGGTTACAGTAAGGTATTATTAAATAATATTTTATCAAATTAAAAATTAAAATATGCCAAATTTATCTTGAAACTGTCTTCTCTCAGTTCATACTAATAAATTTAATATGCTGTTATTAATTAAGTATTACAATCATGACGAAAATGTATTTAATATAACAGTTTCAAACATCAAAGAGACATTCATACATTTGTTACATACTAAATTAACTTAAACCATAAACGTACATATCAAAAAATTAAACAGACGAAAAAAATATCAAGGATTATGATTATTGATTAGTCTTCTAACCGGTCACAATAAGGTATTTTTAAATAAAATTTTATTTTATTAAAAAGTACAATTTCAATATGCTTTATATAAATAGTTTATATAAATAAACTTCTATACTTTATTAGATATACTAGGAGATTTTATTTGCTGAAACTAAGTATTACACCTTTTCTTTTAGTCATCAAAAATTTCTATAAAAAAAGCAGTTTACCACGTACAAAATCAAATTACACTTTAAAAAATATCATATTTGTAAAAATTACACAGAATAAAAGAGTAGCAACTGTGGTAATTATTATTAGGAACACTAATTTCTCAACTTGCTGAAAGTGTAATTTTTTCTTTTCTCAATGTTTAATTTTATCCTGTCTACTTGTTTATAGGTTAAAAAATGTAAAATACATTATTGTACCGGATGAAAATAGTCAGTGAACTGAATTTAGTTTTCCGACCCTTACAGCTTAATTAAGTTTTCTAATTTTATTCATAGAATAAACTGTAATTTTTCGTTTTAATTACTAAAAATTTGCAATGCATATAATTGAAGTAAACGGTTGACATTTTTGCGATAATATATACAAATTCAACTAAAGTGAAACCGGTTGGTTTGAATTAAAAATATGTTGGTTTGTTTGGTATTCTTTCGGTTGATTATTTCCTTTCGATAAATACCAAATTAAACAATGCCACATTCGTTATAGACAGGTTTTTCAAGCACAAAATACATGTGATAAGAGCTTATTTTATCGCACACAAATTATGTAATCTATAATGTAATAATTTTGAACTGATGATAAATCTAACTTTAGTTTAAATGGATTTGCTTCAACACATTAATCACACACAAAACTTTTGATGTCTTCCAAACTGCATTAGGACTATCGTAATCAATGGCGACAACCCACACTTTATTTTATATATTATACATATACATTTCAATGTGCAAAACGTGATCTGTTTAACCATAATTTGTTACAAAGTATCAAAATATTGGCAAATAGTAAATTGTGTGGCCGGTGATAAAATTATTATATTTACCGCCTTTCACGGCAAATCGAGTATTTGTGTCTTGGGGGCTTGGAATTGTTCAATTATTGAACATAATTTAAAAACGCGGTACAAATAAACAAGAATACAATTTTTTTTTTTTTGTGTAATTGTGATAAAATGATATCGGCTTCCATTCCAAACACCGCATCTGCGGTTATTATTTAACCACCAGCATTCTTCAAAATAAATAATCGATAGCAATATCTAAAGCTCAGAGATGTTATAAGAAATTATAGATAAATATTATTATTTATAAATTTAAAATTATGGTTAGTAAGACTAGTATAAAAAAATTTTGAAATTACTATGCATAAAATATATTTAATATTGAATGAGCATTAACACGATCAACAACTTTGGAAATGATCTTAGGTAAGATAGAGATTATACACATATTTATTTAATACGAATTTTAATTACTTTGTTAGGAAATGCGATAGTTTTAATTTCTACGTCTAGTATTTGTTACTTTTAAGAGAGAAGAATTAGATTGTGATTGAAAAAGATTAGATTGTGGTAATTTTGTTGAAGTTAAGTCTTCACGGGCGTTTTTAAAAATTGTTGATTAAAACACTCGAGAAAGTAACAAAAACCCATAAAAAAATAACGCTAAATAATAACGTATCAAAAAATAAACCTAAATCTATCAGTAAAGTTATAAAAATATTCAATATCTGCTTATTTTATGAAATATTTATATTTCATTATAGCGTCTAGTTTCTTGTAGATAGTCTGCAACTAATTATTTATTTCACATTTTTATTCAAAATTATTTTAAATTTTGAACTGAACTATAAGGCACAAGCTTATACTTAAAATAATACATTCTTAGAGTTATAAGCCCTAGTGTATATTAATTAAATTATTTTTGTTTCAGTTTGAAGACTTCGCGATTGGATTGGAGGATGAGATTATAATTTGACTTATAATAATATTTTTATAAAAAAACTCCCTTTAAAATTTATATCCTCACTTATTTCAACACGGAGCGTTTCTTTTTTATTTTAAATCGACACTTGAATGCTTGGAATTGCATTTATGGTAAAGAATCCTCAGAATATTGGTCGTGTTTATAAATCTCTTCAGTTTACTTGGGTTTTTAAAAACATCGATTATAAAAAAATACTGTTATTATTTCTTTTATGGGTATAACATTTATTTAATTTAAAATTAAATTGATTAATAACAAATTGAGAAATTGAGAATTGAAAGGGATAAAAACTTTTTAAGATCTTCTTTTTTCTGCTTTGAGAGTATATATATATGTATGTATGAAATTCCCATGAATTCAGAGGAACACGACAGGAATAATAAGAGAAAGGAATAACAAGAAAAAAGATTCAAAAGATTACTTATCTTCCTGAACCACTTCAAATAACTTAACTTATAAAAATAACAAATAAAATTGTCACCTTATTTGGAATATAAGAAATGTAGAGAAAATATAATTGTAATATATAATTAGTTGTTATTTTTCCCCGCATTATGGAATATTATTTAGTCATTAAAATAGCGATACGAACAAAAACTAGTTCCTTTCGATTTTCGAGTGCAATTTGGCGCCTTATTTTTTTCGCATAATTGACACAAAGGTCATTTAAAATATAAACAGGTAAAAAGTAGGTTTTTTTAACCGAAGAAAATATTATATAATCAATTTATAATAATAATATTTTAAAACCGGTCGAAAGAAAACTAGACACATTCATAAATATTTTTTTGTTTGGAGTATGACATAATGCAAATTCAGTTTTTTTTAATGCAAACGATAATAAAGCGTTCTAATTTGATTATTATGACTGTTTTGGAATAAAGTGGCTAATTTTTTTTGTATTTGTGTATTATTTGGGATATAAGTGAAGGTCGTACGTGATCAAATCTCAAGATCAATGCGCGACCTTTACTTTTCATATGCTCTCTTTGTTTATGATTGTTATGACATTCGAAAAAATGTATCCAAGTATTTTTTTTAATTTTAAGTGTAGTAGAAATTAGTATGGTTTCTTTAATTAATTAAATTCCGGCATAATTGTATCATTATTTGCATTGAACAGACACAAGGCTAATTTATTATATATTTAATATGTGCATAATATTCTACTATTTTTTTCGCTTTTGAAAAAATTTTCATCAGAAACCTAGAATCCCAAAATCCCTTTTTCAAACTTTTTTTTATGAAATATACAACTTGATACTAAATTATTCACGCATTACTTTATTCAAAATAATATAAATTACAAATAGTAATTTTCGGCTTAAAATAAACATTCGAGGTGTCATTCGCTAAATGTATTGTTGGTTGACCCATTTTATTAATTTTAATAGGCAAAAAAATAATAATATCGCCCACATTGAATTTAAATCGTAGGTTTAATTATTCCGAATTTAATTAATGTATGACTTAAAATCGAAAGTTGTTGTTTCGTGATTGGGAAACAAAAGTGTTGCTTAAGTTTATATTCAATTAGCAAGTGATAACAGCACATTTGCAGTAACATTTATTATTTAATAAATAATATAAAATCGAAGATTTCCAATGGGAATCAAACCTGCAAAAAAATATCCAAACATACAGTATTTCTGCCTTTTATTTTGCATAAGCGGATATTGATTTTATTAATATGTTTAATGAAAAATTAATTTGCATATCAAGTAATTTTAATGGCTATTAAAGACATTTCTTATTATAATAAATATTGAATATGTTAATTAAAAAACTGCATTCGATTATTTTCAACGTTTAAATTTATTTCTCCGATCTATTGCTAAGTTATTGATATTATTATTTGTGTTAATCGATTTGTTTAATGGCAGGGTTTGAATCTACCTTTTTTACTAAGTGTTCATAAAAATCTGGCTTAATTAATCACACATCTACTAATAATTAATATCAATAATATCAAAACGAATCATTTTTATCTGAACCTCGATTGTGAAGTGTATAATTTAATTAATAAAATCTTTATACGTAACCTGTGTATCTCTTATTGTTGAATTATCAATTTGTCCAAATATGTAAAAAAAACCTACCTTTATAATATTATGTAGATATTTATATAACAGAGTCATCCTATTTAATCAAGTATTTAAAATGATCGCTAATAAAGTTAAATGAAGATTTGCACAAATTAAACCATATATCAAAAATAATTTAAAAAAACATTTGGAGTATGGTGTATTTTTTTATTCCCATAGAATTTCAACCAATTTTAATTCATATTTGTATAAACTCTATCATCAGCTATCATATTGTTTGTTTATGATATTTATATTTTATTTTTAATTCACTGATTTAGGTTGGGGATAAAATAAATGAACCGACGGTATTATTCGACCTGAATTCACCGCAATTATTTTTTTATGTCGTATTGCTGCGACTTCGTTTACGAAATGGAGGATTTTTTTTTTTGGAATAATTGGATAAATATTATTTTGGATATAATTAAATGTATAAATGTTAAGGTAAAACTGTTCAATGTTACTTTGTCCTATACGCCTTTTGGAATGCGATCACTTGACTGGTGCGTGGACGCAGTAAACATTCACTTTTTAGCACAACACCCACCGACAACTTAGTTAAAATTAAATTATCAATCTATTCGGATACAATAATTAGAAATATACAATGATCGGGCTTGGAATGTATGCAATTTATTTTAAATAATTGTATTTAATAATGCAATATTATTATTATAAAAAAATCAAAAGTGGCTACTTTACATTCACATGCTGGTTAGAGACAGAGAAAGGACCTTGAAGGTCAGTTCATATGGAAACCAAAACGAGTTTTGTCTTTTTTTGTTGTTCGACTCGACATTATTCAACAACAACTTTTATATCGTACCACCTCATAGGTATATATCTATTATTTAAAGAAATAAGTATAAATTATTTTAAAAATTTGAACGGTGATCTATTTTAACACCAAAATAATTAGCGAATATCCACAAGTAATTAAACACCTTCATTCCATATAAAGTATTTGCAGGTTTCTCATGTCGACAGACGACTCGTTGATTAAGTCATTTAATGTTTACATTTATCGCATACATATGTGCATTTTTTCAAATGTGAGACATTTTAAACCTCGTTTATAGGTAAATTGCTTGTATTTCCTAAAGCTTAAAGAGTGAGAAATTTGTGCTAGTAGCAGATTTATCGATGAAATTTTTGAATAAAAATTAAATTTTTAGAAATATGATATTCTATATTTTTAATGTACTCCAGAACTCCTATAAAGATATCATTTTTCAAAAAAGACATATATTTGTTAGAGCTCCATAATTAATATATAAATTTCATTAGTATTTGAGGTTTTTTTAACTAGACCTGACAAATATGAAAAATTGTCAGCAGAATATTTCAAAATAAATTATATATATCTACATATTTATTTCAATAAGCAATGTTTTCTCTAGCATTATTAAATAATTAGAAATTAAATATGATTCACTTTTTTTTAATATAAATTGTTGTATTTTAGGCAGTTACATTTATTTAATTCCTATTAAAAGATTTCTTTCTTAATTATTTTCACAAGATAAATTTCTAAAACAAATAACATTTATTTTTATAAATGAATTTTAATTTTCATGTAAATTGTCGAAGCATTAACAAAATATTTATATTTTTTTTATAAAGTCATTGCCTAATTAATAAATATCATCACATTCTTATACTTTTACGGAACTGATCGTCAAATAATTTTAATGATAAATTTCGTATTAAAATTAAAATTATAACAAACACACAGTAAATCTCAAGTTGCTTTTAAACCGAGTTCAGTATCATAAAATTAATAAAAAATCTACAATTCAATGAGAAGTATTTAATTCAACATAGCAACCGTATTTGAAATAAAAACACTTGTCGAAACATTTTAGTTTGAAATAGTTTCAACGTGTAGGTAATAAATACAAATTATTATGAATTAACTTGTTCATAATCTTGACTGAAACCGATTAATTTGTCACGGGCACAAATTAGTGTTTGTGTTATCGGAAGATTAATTAATGCTTTTGAAATACCAGATTGATGTTGTTTGATAATATATGTATCTAAATAATATAATATGTAATGAGTTTAAACGTAGGACTTATCTAACAAAATAGTTCATTTTAGTTTTAGTAGTTGAGAGACCTTTTTTTAATATATCAGAAAGGAATCATTCAATGTGGATTAAATTGTAATTAAGTAAAAAGTGCCAATTTACATTTATTTAAAAAAGGAAAAAAATCATTCTTCTAAGATTTGGATAAGCTGATTGTTGCAGATTCAGAATCTGTGCTGTCAATTCTTTTTACGTGAGTGACACTTTCTTCGTTGTTTACTTTATACATGGTATACTTTTAATACTTTATTAAATAATTAAAGAGTTTGATAGCTGTCACTAACAACAGACCCAACCTGTGAAATTATATAATTAATTTTTCTTTCATAACCAATATTTTTGCTATGCTAAAAAAATATATTTTTACCAAAATTCAGTCTTTTAGTATATAACTAAAATATTACTACAACTGCACAAGATCACCCATAAAGCTGCTTTGTTCTACCTGTATAATAACCAAATAAATGAATTGTTATATTTGATCATTAAAAATGTTATAGAATGCATTTTAATAAATGAGAATATATTTATGGAAGGTAAAGTATTCCAATAAAATGCCAAATAAAATTATTTATACTTTACTCAAGATGAGTATTTACAATAATCAATAAAAATATATAATATTTATTTTTTTAGTATAATTTTGGCGATACCTTATTTATTATTAAAATATTCTCAATTTGTCTTTATTTTGTGGTGTGAAGAATCAATAGTAATTTAATATTTATTTGTTTAGTTTTCTCGTTGGTGAGACCCGTGTTTTTTTATATTGAAAATGATAAAAAGCTTTAAAAAACTTTGAATATAATAAACTAAACAGGACATCCAACATTTAAAATTATATATTTCTTTCATAAAATATTATTGATGCACCTATTCACCCCCCTATGAAAAATTCCAACGCTATTATGTAAATGAAATTTATTTTTAAATGGCAAATAATATTCTCACCGGTCATCTGTGCAAATAAGAAAGTTGATGAATTCAAAATTGAAATACGAGCATAAATATTAAAAGTTATTGAAATAAATCATATCCCGTATGTGTGGATTTTTCTTTTGTTATCATCGAGAGGACAGAGGAAGGCTGTGCTTAATCATGATATCAAAACGTGAATATGATAAAGGGGGAAACGAGAACGGATAAGCGTTGTGTATTTCATATAAATTGCACTTAACGATTATCGATTTCCAATGCAGATAACGCGAAACTGAAGTGAAATAAAAAAATAAACACACAATTGATGTGCGTGCTATTTGTACTAACATTCCACTTCTTTGATCACTCACTTTCTATTGCGAAAATACTCGAGATGAGCGTGTGCCTAACATCTTTGTTAGTTTAGCAAATAATACATCTTAGAAAACTAGGTCGAGCCTTAAGATCAACTCACTGGATTAGCTAGTTAGTTAATCTACATCAATCTATATCGCAGATTTAAGTAAAAAACATTACACTAAAATGACTAACTTCCCAACTAACCCAAAACTAATGTAAATGAAAAAAAAAACTAATGTAAAAATGTAAGTTCATTTTATCAATGGACTTCAAAAACTGATATTATTCTTAAAAATAAAGTATAAATTTCTAATAATCCACTCAACTCAAATTTGGTTTTACCCAAACAAACTATTATTTATTTAGTTTTTAAGTATTACATTATATATTTTAATTGTTTTGTTAATATTGATTTTATTGTTAATAATATTTATTTATTTTCAAATTTTTAAATGAGTTTTTATTTTCTTCCCCCATTCTTTCTTTAATTTAATACTATTACTTATGTTAAATTTAAATAAAACATTCGCAGGTTAGTTATAGGTAAAACTTATAACCTCTGTACATCTAAGACTATTTCTAAACATGTATTGTTCTATCAATCATTGTAAAAACTTATGAATAATAAAGAAATTGTAATATTTATATATATATATATATATATATAAGAAATTTTTTTAAATTTTTTATTAAACTGGTCAGGCACATAATACCACAAAAACATATGAACATTCATAAAAAATTATATACACACGCATTGTAAATAAAATAAATTTTGATTGACTAACACGTATATACTCGTTTTCTTTGACAAAAAAATTAAATGGTTGAAAATAAGTCTATGATTTTAAATTGTCAAAGTTCTGTGCAAATCTTTACTAAAATATAAATAACCAGCGTATAAGCTCATAGTAAAAGACGAGTGGCTATAAATACTGTGGTTATGGGTTCAAATAAAAAATAGCGAATTGATCGGTTATAACGACTGGGAGATCGGGAATAATATTAATAAAATTCCGATCGATGGTCTTGATCTAAGTTTACTCAAATACTAAGTTTCTGGATTATAAGGTAATACTAAGGTGATATCCGACAGAGCAGCTCTGTCGGTAATCTGTATAACTAGTAATAGTTAAGATCACCGACATTGAATTAACATATTGTTGTGTCTAAAAAAACATAAGTTTATAAAATCAAACATTTAAAGCTGTAGTTTTTTTGTAAACTCTTCCATTATTATTTAAGATTCGTTAGCAAAAAGGTTTTCCTTGTAGATTAAATATATTATGTACTCCAAGGCAAAAAGAAGTTTATTGAATTATAATGCTATCCACTGTAATTACGTTTAAATAAAGAAAGAGGTGAGTTCTAGAAAACGGCGAATAGATCCTTAAAATATTTTACACATACCTAAGTATATCCAAAATCAGACTAAATTTTCAAGAAAAGAAAGGACAATTTACATATTAGATTTAGCAACTTAAAATATCCCTATGTTATCATATCCAAATTTTTGGCTATATAATTCTACCCCATTCTGAACAAGTTTCTGAAAATGCAATTTGCACTTAAATCTGGTGATTAATTAATCAGTAATGATAATGTGGAGTTAGATTGGTAATTGAATATGGTACAAAGAAGAAGGTCATGTTTCAGAACGTGTGATCAGAGTTATTTTTTTATGTTACTTTGGCCCACATATCGTCACATCAAACACGATTTCTTCCATTCCACTATTTTTTATACTATTGCAAAATTTCGTGATGAGTTTGCCCTCAACAACGACCCAAAACGCACAACCGACTGCGAAATAACTCGACAGGAATCAATTACCCACCGAATCTGACTTTTTATTATATAATCATGCTCTAGTGAAATTTATTATGACGAAACATCCGGAATTCGTATATTATTATAATAAAAATTAAATCATTTAAATTAAAAAATATTGATTGATTTCAAAGAGTCCTGAATTCTGATCCATCATCTACATCTAGGTTACCGTACTTACATTAAATCGCAATTGGTAAAAAATGTACTCACTTCATAATTATAGATGCATTTTTATCTACGCACAAATCACAATACAATTCCAAAATTACCCATTTTTATTGTTCAGTAAATCACCATTTTAAAAATGGATAAAGAGTTTATTTTGTAAAGTACGGTAACTCTGATTTCCTGGATTGTAAGGTATATAAGTCTGACCGTAAGTATACAACCATAGTGATCAGATTAACCATTTATTGCATGGTATCTTTGATTTTTTATCGATATCATATGTTATGGGCAATGAATGATAAGTCCCGGGAAAAATAATAAAAAATATTAAATAATTATTTTTGATTTTATTGAGAACGAAAGTTGTTGGCCACATCTGACCTTCCATGCAGTAATGGCTTAAATTTAAATAAATTCACATAAATTAGAATAATTAGTTAAAATTCCCTTGGTATGTTTACGTATGCACCACAATAAAATTGAGATAATACAAAAATTTGTGAAAATAATTCAAACTTAGCGAGCCTTTGAAATTAAGTCTGTTACAAACATGCAATCGTGTTTACAAAAACCGCAGTATATTATAAATATAATAAGAATCAAGATGAGATGAGATCAGCATCTCCAATTTTTTACCAACTCATAAAACAAAGTATCGATCTTCCAAATGATAATAATCTGGTAATAATGTTACGCTATACCAGTTTTGCATCATTTATAGTAATTTTATTATTACTGTTTGTAATCGCATTCGTCTTCCATGTTTCGCAACTTGGTCGGATGAATTTTATAACGATATTTAAAATTTGTATTTAGGACCCGGGGCCATAACAAGTGTTTCAAAAGGTCATCAAAATATGAAATGAGAATGTAGGTACGTATTATTTATCAAAATATGTTTATAATTCCCTATTTCCCCTAAAAATAATTCTCAACGATTTATAGTTCAGCGTGTGTATTTGTGTCGGCAATTTAATTTGAAATTATAAACAAATATATTGTTTCATAAACGTATTTCTATCACTGAACACATCCGTCTTATGTATAATATTAATTAGCACTACGAACAAAAACTTGTGCAAAAGCTCTTGTATTTGTTAGGGTTTCTCCCAAAGTGTTGGTTTTTGCTCACACAAAACCGGAGGTAGTGTTTAAAAATACTTACTGAGTCACTCTTTAGGAATCAACATGCATTTAATCATATTGTCAATACTCGATATCTAATAAGTCTATAGAAAATACCTTATAAAGGGTCTCAGTGCTTCACTAGGTCTTCTCTTTATCTTAATTTAATAATACTGAATACAACAACAAGTGATGACGAATCGATTATATTCTATAACACATTGTGACGTTTCACAAGACAAGTGACGTTTTCAATCGTCATTCATTTATAATCCTGTTCGTACCTTCAAGGGGTAAACAGATAAACAATCGATATAATCTGTCAGCTTTCAATATTCTAGTAAAAAAAATCCCATAAATTATATTATGACATAATAATTATTTTAAATATCAATTGATTGTACTCCGTATCAAAATAAATAAAAGACAACTTCATATTGTAACATCCAATCATAATGTATCAAAACATTGTATACACATTATACATATTTAATAAATAAATTTTATAATAAATTCTAGTATAAAAAAGGCAATACTAAATATTACAATCCGTAGACAAATAATTTTATCGATGGGACATTTATTTATTAATTTTCTTCTTACACTCTAGGTATAAGTAAACTCTTTGTTCTCATCAAATATTTGAATATTTCTGATAAACTAGATAAACCATAAAATACACATTTTTATTAGATAATTTATTCTCTTTCTTTGCATTTTAATTATTTATTTTAAGAAAATTTGAAGAAAGTATATTTTTCATTTATTTTTATAATATTGCACAACGTATTTAGGAGCGATATTAAAAGATAGAGCGTTTAAAATTACTATATTACAAATTAAATTAGTTCTTGTATTTGTTTTTTATGTTATTAAATAAAATAAAACAATTCTTTTTTTAAATTATTTTGAGAGTGTTATTTTAAACTAAAAATCGTGTTAATTACCTGTCGGTGATAACTAATACTAGTTTCACAGGTCACCGACTTAATAGTTGCCTCAGAATTTACTTTATAATCAAGGAAATCAGAGTTATTAATATTATTCCCGATCTCCCAGTTGTATTAACCGATTAAATCAATAAAACAAGGACTCGAGCTGGATTCGAACCCAGGACCACAGTATTTGGCTGTTATCGTTACTACTGAAATTACGATAAGTCTGTTAAAAAATTCCCCCCATAAAACGGTATTTTTCTATCCAATTACACAAAAGCACGTACTCACATTATTTTCTTATCAACTATTAATAACAGTTTTTTTTAATAATTTGAATATAAATTTGCCCGAGATTGAGTCTTTTTACGTTTTCGCGGCGTTCTATAAGATTTTTTTATTCTTTACCTTAGACTTGTTCCACGCGATTCTAGGCAAAGTAAATTTTCCAACAAACATAACCATAAGAAATAATGGTGAAACTAGAAAGTAAGTTATGATCCATATATTATCCATAGATATTGGTGATTATAGTGACAATAATTTTAATGAAATATTGAGTTACCTCATTATTGGTTTATGTCTGAAGTAATGGTGAATGTAATGAAGCACCTCGTATTACGACATGTCATTTAACGACCATACAATTAGAATGCACCTCGTCCTCTTTATTCTTCGTGTCTACAAGATTTATAGGTTTTCCGGAAAAATCAAGACACCTGGAATTCACAACACTGAATTAAATTGAGTCCCCACATTCAACACGTGCCTTCTGTCTATGCAAAATAAATAATATGTTATACAATCGGGGACATTATCTTTACATGAACTGTAAATTATAACCTAATTATTGAAAACAAAATTATGAATTCACTACAATTGGTATATTTTATCATGAAGGTGTAAAATTTATGTATATTATGTATTAAGTGTATTTATTACATTAATACTGAATATATTTGCAATCGGCTTGGGATTTATGTTTAGTACATAATAAATGTGTGTAAGATTTAAATAGGAATATGTACATCTTATGAATAATTTCAAGTATTAATAAATATACTAAAATAATTAAATTGAATTTTTCGATGTTTTCTTTTTTTCTATGTTTTTTTATGACGTTGCATAAATATCACAATCATA
This sequence comes from Agraylea sexmaculata, assembly GCA_022606485.1. Taxonomy (NCBI): domain Eukaryota; kingdom Metazoa; phylum Arthropoda; class Insecta; order Trichoptera; family Hydroptilidae; genus Agraylea; species Agraylea sexmaculata. Next base: position 24,967 of record JAGTTH010002047.1, read on the forward strand.
TTACCTATTTGTTAAATTTAGATGTTTGAATATTAAATAAATTATACATTGTACTAATACGATTATAAAGTTTGCAATATTATTAGTAAACTTTACAGCACACTAAAGCATTATAAATAGAATGTCAGTACAAAGCAACAAAATATGATTACTAACTTTCAAATATTCTATTACGATTATTCAAAATATAAAAAAAATATAATTTTTGTTTCATTAAAAAAAATTGCAAACCCAGCAGAGCAAAAAATTGACACGCCTATTATTTGCGTAATCACCGAAAAAAATCATTTTTTATAGGTTATCACAGATTTTGGTACCATACACAAAATATACATGCATTTTTAAATAATTTTGAAAAAAGGAGAGTTTTATATATATTTAACGCTATAAATACTGACTTCTTTTAAAAAATGAAGGTTGACTTTGATAAATAAACGATTGAGACATGATGCGAGTATAAAATGCCACATTATTATTCAGAGAACATTTGAAATTTAACAAGTCTAGGTATTGATAGAAAATGCAGTGAATTATCTTTATTTCTTTGACTATGCATATCAGGTTTTATATGGAAATCGGTCAATTTTATTTAGGTGTGAATTGAATTATTATAATAATTATATAATAATTTAAAAATAGATTTTTCATGAAGTCATTATAAGTTATAATATAAGACATCAGTATCGATTATATTCTGAGTGAAACAAAGTCTAATAATTCTTGTTTAATTAATTAGAAGTATAATGAAAATGGTTCGACTAGGGAATTGAAACAGGACGTGAATGAGAAAAAAATACCTTTTAGATGAAAATTACTTAAAAACATGAAAACATAATAAGTCTAGCCACTTCATTAGGTATAAATGTATATAATTTAAAAAAAACACATCTTCTAGTTACATTTTAGAAGAAAGAAGTTTTACTGTATTGATTCTTGTAGTTTAAAAAAAATCATTAGTGAATACCAATGCATTGGTATAGTAAAATAATTTTGATCGTATCGAACGTGATAACTATTGTAAATTTGATATTGTCAAAATGTCGCCCACGCTTATGGCATTTTAAATAATCTGTTGAATGAAATAAAATTTATAAATGTCCATTATTTTTACTAGTCGCTGTTTGTAATCAATCAGTCGGTCATATAAGGAAAAGTGGAGTCAAAGTTGACGGTTTGACTTTTCCATCGAGACGTTTTACAATCCAGTAGACATATTTTCATAATTAATGTCCCATTATACATTTCATACAAACCACTTGTATATACAAGTATACTCTTACATAAGTAATTACTGGTACTATTTACCTGATACTTATGGTATTAAACATCTCATTATGCTGTCGGACTCTTTGTTATTCCAACTGAACCTTTAAAATGATATTATATATTCAGGAAGTGTATAGAAGATATGTTAGGTTATTTACTCCATTAAAAATACAAAAATTATGCTGTGTTTTATCATCAGTAAAAACCCTTTAACTGCCAAATTATATTTGGACACATTCACAAACCGATTTATTTACATAATGACAATGAAACACAACCGATGTAACCTCCAAAAATTCTTATTATAGCATAAAATTAAAATCGAGTGTGATAAAAAGTGTTTGATTGTAAATACAGCAATAAAACTTTACGACTCGACAAGATTATTTAAATGTTACATTGGAAATTATCTAAACTCAATGTTCAAAAGGTGTGTAGTAAAAAAATACTATTTTCAATAACATAGTAAAAATATTTATTTAACGACTATTTAAAAACAGCGGTTTTGATACTGGACAGATTAAAAATAAAATCATGATATTATTGGACTAAACATTTATTTTGTAGGTACAATGAAAAGTAAGGTATGGAATAAATAGCAAATATTATTTTTATGGGTATATATATTTATTAAATTGACAATTTAACGTGATTTTTTATCAGTTGGATACATACATTAATTTTAATCTTAAAAACAAGGATTCTATACTGTTGATATTTATTATACCTATTCATTTATTTATAAGGTTATTACTGGTTTTAAATAAAAAATATATAAAACTACTACTGGATTTTTTTGTCTTTATAAATATTTAACATTTCCATTATATTAGATATCTTACCAGATAATATAAAAATACGATCGAAATTAAATATAATTCGATAAGTTTAATAAATGTTGAAAAAATTATCCTCACCTATCTCGTTTTTTTTAATTATCCGAGTACGTGTAACATTTTGAATATGATACACTACTTTAAGTTACTAATTATTGTTTATTTATAAAACGATTTTTATTACCTTTCATCATCATATTGAGATTAAAAATATATTGACTTAATGCATTTGGAAAATAAGTTTTGTAATTGATAAGGTAATTCACATAAGATTTGTAGGGACTGAATATTTTTTAAATGAAATACAGTACAGTACCGTACAGAACAAAATTAAAAAAACAAATAAAAATAATACTTGCATCTACAGTTTCATCAGTACTGTTTATTATTTTGTTGACTCAATCCATCATCATCAAGTATCATCGGCTGTGCATTTAGTTACATTAGTTATAGACTGGTCATTGATAAGGTTGTAATACAGTCTAGACTTGTTGTTACATAATACAAGTTACAGGTGGTAGTTTATCTTATGGTATTATCTGTGACAACCATTGCCGTATGCAAATACTACGTCGAAAGTAAAACCATATTGGTTAAGCTCAGATCTTTCCATGTGAAAGGAAATTTGCTAATTAGCTTTATGAATTAATGAATTATATTTATATAAAATATTCATTCAACGAGTGGTGGAATTCCCTTTAAAGGAATGAATATTATATCGGGTGGAATTTTAATCTGTAAGAATGTAAAGGAAGGTGGAGTATTCTGAATTAGAAATACATTAATTGCATTCTAATAGAAGAATACATAAAAATTATTTTAGATTTCGTGTATGCTGCGATATTTTTTATTCATATATTTAAGGATTATATATGAAATGATTTATTATTAAATAATAATGGTATTTTTCCATAAAAAGGCCTCCTTTGAATAGCCTACAACGATTTGGCAATAAATTTGCGCACCTGGGCGATCTCTTTTCCGCCAATTCTGCCATCTGCAGGGCTTGTTTAGGAGCGATCTTACATAGTAACATATAAATGTTTGCTTCCTACACTGTACTTTATTTAACTTAATTTTATTCTATATGCATTTAATACATACATTTTTATAAACTACAATTTATTTTTTATATACTCTTCTGTTTTGTTATAAGCCTTTTTATATTACTATTATTTTGTCTCGTCTGTAAAAAAAGTTCTTATGAGCGGTTATATGTAAATAAATATAATTTATCTTTGAAACTCATTTATTTAAAAGAAAATCCTGTATAAAATTCAATTTAAATTATGAGTTGTGAATATGAGAAAATATTCGTATTCCAAATGCCATATATTTTTGGGAAGCAAACTGTATTAGGTTTATAAAATGTTGATTTGGGTTTATAAGGAAATAATAAAAATATAACACGCATTAACATTTTTTAATACCATGTTTGTTTTTGTATTAAAAATAGTTCTGCAACATTTTAAAAAGACAGTGCGTATTTCAAAAGTATATGTGGAAATACTCAATTTGATTTATTCAATTGAAAAGTCAATTAGCATTTGATGACTTTTGTCCGTCCGTTTCTGGTGTTAGATGTGCCGATTGAATATCATCAACGAGGCGTGAATGATTATTACAAGTATAAAGTTGAATAAAGGCCATTTAGACAACGATACTCGGCCTATAAATTTGGACAATGTCCATTTTGCTCTTTGCTAATGTATAGAAAATAAAAAAGCTCAACTCTCAGCTATTTGTCGTTTTTCCATTCATAGCACGAATGGGACTGTAATACTGCATGCTTTATGAAATTAACATTTTAAAAATAAACTAAATAATCACCACATGGCATTTAAATTGATTAAACGGCCTCTCATTTTTATTTACTAAATGAATGTCAATATAAATTCATATTTTAGCCCCTGGAATAATCTTAAATACAGGGTGTACTTCTATATGAATATTTTTGAGAGTCGTCGCAAAATTAATAATAGGATAAGAAATGAAATTAGATGATGGTATGAAATATTTAAAAAAAAATAGGCAAAAAAACTTACCATATTTTTTATGTCATATTATAAAATATCGAGACTTACTTGATTTAAATTATACTTTTTTTTAAATCGACCATTCAATCAATTGAGGCAAAATTTTATATTTTAAATGCTTTTGTATAAATTTTACCACGAAATATATATTTTGGTATTTTCTTGAGTAACATTATAGTAATTCAAGCTCATAATACTAAAGCATTAGATTAGTTTTCCTTATACGTGTAACTTTACATTTTAATATAAATGACATATGAAAAATCTGTATTATTATACAATCAACATTGATCAATGTTGTATAATTAAAATTGATTGTTTAAATCATATTATGTAGTTATCTCGAATAACATGTTATTAGTTCACGTAGCTGGTCTCGTTAGAAGTTTATCAAGATATTTAAATAATCATTGGATATTTATATATTTAAATTGTAATATTGAATTATAGGTAACCTCCATTAACAAGATTATGAATGCAAAGTGCATTTCTTAAGGTGTGGATAGATATGAAACATTAATGATCGTTAATATTAACATTTTACATCAATTATTACTACTGAAGATCGGGGCTTATTATAAAAATCTACATTATTATACAATTAGGCGATTTTTTCTACTCTTTCACAAATAAAATTAATAGGTTATTTGAAATTTATCTCTATTATAAAACTAAATAAACTAAAAGAGACGAGCCAAGTTTTGATTAAAGAAAAAACAAACCTTTTTTTATACTGATTGTTAATTTTTTGGTTTTCATTCATTTTCATTAGGTTTTTAGTCGTTATTTAATTGAAATTTGGCCATTTCCCATTTAATCCTTAGTCACATACACAAGAGTTCAGGGATTAATTTTGATTGGTTCACCATTCAGGAAATCAGGATAAACCTAGATTTATTCCATCAGAATTTCATTAGTGTTTTTTTCCGATATAATTTACAACTTAGGCTATTTCCTTATAATAAAACCTTAGTCACAGAGAATCAAATTTTGGTTTTAATTAGTACATCTTACAATCCAGGAAATTGAAATCAACCTATAGAATATAAATAATTATACCGATATTCCTGTCATATTTCGGCATTTTACATAGTCTTTTTTCCTTGTGTTTCCTAAGGATAAAAAATATAACATATCTAGGGAAATTAACAATAAAAAAATAGTTAATATAACCATTTATAAATATTTTTAAAGTTCAAATGTGTGAATACAATTAACATATTAATCATTTAATTTCATATTTCCATAGGCTTTGTTTGGCGCGTTCCGCATTGTCGTTGGCAACAACATTTACGCTTAGATCATAATATTATTAACAACAGCACTTTATATTATATTATAGAATGCGTTTCTGTCTTTTTCTTTATATTATTATTAATCCTATTTTCGCGTTGCGCGTTTACTTTCAAAAAGACTGGATACACATACATTACTGGGCGTGTGCCACTCAAGGCCGCCATACTCAGAGGTTCTAAACTTTCACATATTTTTATCACCAATAAGGATAATCCAATCAGAATATTGTAATATTTGCACTTGATTATCATAGCACAAGAGGCCCGTATAAATTGATTAAATACTTAAGTCGAATTTGAAAGCGAATTCTTGTTTCAATAATAAAATGGTAATTTCTCATGGCCTTGCTTGTGGGTTTGATTACAACCACGTATTTTTTTACGTTGGATTTTGTTATTAATTGATTTTATGAGAAAATTACACATACCTTTTTAGATAATAGACTTGGAATAATATTCACATAAATTTTAAATTTATAAAACACTTCAGAGTGGACAATGAAAAATTAGATTGGACAGAAAAACATACAGATGTTTTTTTTTGGTTTGAATAAAGAATTTTATTAAATTTAATGAGCTTGTGTTTATTTTTATTTAAATTGGAATTGAATAATCATGACTTCAGTATTTAAAATATGATAATTAATATTAATTATTCCATTATTAATATTTTTATAATGTCATATATTATATTTGGGTTTCATAATGCATGATTACCAATATAACAATATATCTTTATGATTTGTTAATATACTTGTATATGCAATAAAAAAGATATATCAAATAAAAAAATGGATGATTAAAAACAGTTCCACATAAAAAATATTATATTTTTTTACAAAAATTGATAAGATTTACTATTATTTTAATACAAACCACGCGACCAGCACGTGGTAAGTATCTTTATGATAAACAAAACAACTTGTCGACCGGATTTATTTATAAAAAAAAAATCATAACCATCTATCCATTTGATAGTTAAAAGATAGCTAAGGTGGACTAATAAAGAGTATTATTTTTGATTGGAGAGTGAATATCTTACATATTCAAAACATAGAGTACTTTTATATTTTCTAATTTCACTCTTTGATTGAAATTATATTAAATTGTTCAACAAACTGCTTTCAAGCAACTTGTCCCTTTAGGTAGTGCGTGTAGTTTGTCAGGTAGGCCACTTTACACTACATTCAGACAATAATAAAGTCTATTTAAGTTTGATAATGATATTTACCCTTAAAGAAAATGATATTCATAAATATTGTGATGATATGGGTCAAAGGTTGATTTAGTTGTTTTTTTTTTAAAGAAACAATCTTTATAACCACAGTAGAAGAGATACGTGACTGTCAACGAGTTTTGAGGGAGGATTTTCTTTTGTTGTTATTGGAAGATTAACTTATCTGGAATCTGATTATACAACTGCATTTCTAGAATGAAAAAAATAACGTTACTTGTGTACTCATTCTACAGATTGTATTTTTAGATTATTTTAGTGTTTTGAAGCAAATATGGAATGTAAGAACCAGTTTAGCCTTCAATAAATGAGGTGGCTACATCTGAATTGACCTCAACGACCAGTGAAAGTTCCCATACATCATCTCAGGATTTTCTTTGTTTTGGTCAATAAATCAGTATGATTTTTCATATCTAAATATTTATAAATTTTAGTTTAATTATATGCAATATATTAATATAATTATTATAAACAAACATGCGTTGCATTTCATTTTTGCAAAAAAAACGAGGCATATGTATGTTTTCTATGGATTTTTAATCATTCACATTTTCAATACATTATTTAAAGTATTTCATATTAATCATAAAATAGTGAAAGTGCTTTCTGAATTCTTGAGCAATAAAAAAAGTATTAATAAACGATCTATTCAAATTACATATATTATATTCATCATTTCGTCTCGTAACACAAAGTTGATTCTGCCGTGTGCTTAATAATATTTTTTATTAGATTACAACTAGATTCTACATTATTCCTATTTATTCCTCAACTTGTTCTAACGCCTTTTCCATGAATGCCTGGTATGATTTTGCACATACCTCATTCTCTAATTTAACATGGTTGAGTTTCTTATTTCTATTTATTTTTTCCTTTTTGGCATTCGATATTCTGGCTCTAAAAACTGCTTTTACTAAGTAATGGTCCGAATCAAATGCTGCTCCTCTGCAAGTATGGACGTTGATAATAGAGGATTTGAATCATCTATTGATTAGCACGTGGTTTTGATTATTATATAATATTAATTTGATTAGTGTACGTGCCACCTGGACTGACCCACGTTCCTTTGTGTATGTTAGCCCTTGGGAAGAATGTGCTAACATTAACCATATCCTTTGCTGCGGCAAAATCAATTACCCTTTCGCCGTTATTATTTGAAATTTCGTGCAGACTGTTGCCTCCTGTAATGGATCTATGTGTAACTTCATTGCCGATCTTGGCATTTAAATCGCCTAAAATAATTGTAATATCGTGCTTTGGTGCCTTCTCTATGAACCTGTCTAAGTTATCATAAAAAGCGTCCTTTATGTCATCTCCTTTGTCTTCCTGTGGGAGCGTGTACCGAATATAAACTTACATTGAAAAACTTAGTATTTATCCTTAGTCTAGCTATCTTATCGTTAAAAGGTTTCGGTATCGGTAAAATTTTGTTTTTCTGTATAGATAACATGTTCAATTTGATCTTCTCTCCGTTTAAATAATAATAAATTTACTGCTAGCTTCTCTTACCATTTTTTATATAAAATATTCATTCTGAATTCACAATGTACTGTCGTGTAAATGGAATCACAGGTGTTTTAACGATAAGTGAGCATGTTCGATATCCCACCGTATTTTATTATCCATTAAGACGTCCTATTAACTGAAGGTGGTAATAATGCTCACCTGTAATTCAGGAATAAAGATGCATAGTATAAAGTCTGGTAATAAAAATACTGTTAAAAAGCCTTGACACACATCTGCAATTATTTATTTATTTTTCCCGTGAAACCTATCGCTATCGACTCCATTTACAACAAGTTGTCGATAACAAAACACTACTGTTTTACATTTTTTTGTAAAAAAATAGTGAAACTCTAGGTTCCATGAATTTAAAAAAAATTAATAATTCATATTTTTGATATCTTGCTATGTATATATTGCTATATATATATATATATATATAATTAATTTACTTCAGTAGAACTTCAATATAACGAATTCATAGATTTTATAGATAACGATTTTTTTCATCCCCCTCAGCTTTGTTATATCGTAGTTTCACTATACATAAAATCAATTAATATAAACAGGGCCAAAAATTTAATGGGGAATTATTCTAGCTGGTGTGATATCTTTACTTATAAAATATATTTTTGCGCCTTTCTCAGAAGTAAAATTTAGTCAGTCAGAAAAAAAAGTTGTGGCATTCTTATAAAGAATAAAAATATCTTTCAATAAAATGAGTTTTCATTTTATTTGAAATAAAATTGAATTATTCAAATGAACGAATGAGCTGAAAGTGATGGGTTTTTAAATCTCAGTACTTATAAATCGAAAAGAAAAAATATTACATATTTATTATATTGCGATATCAATATTAACAGCTGTTTGCGGTAAATTAGTTCATATCTGGACTTGTCTAAATTTTGAGATTTGATCTACAAACATAAGAAAAAAGGACTAGTAATGAGAATAATATGAGTTAGATATCGTTTTAAGCTAATCTATAGATAAAAAATGTTCCACTTATTAACAGACGTAGTCAGCTGTCACCCAAGAAAAAGCTACTTCTTTATAAATCGATTATCAGACCGATTCTATCATATCAATAAAATTCAAATTGTCCAAAACAAGTGTCTTAAAGATGGTCTTAGATCTTGAACCTGGCACATTTCTTAAAGAAGTCCACGAGGACGTTAAGTTAAAAATTATCAAAGCAAATATCGCAGATTTGAGTAAAAAACATTACACTAAAATGACTAACTCAATCATAACACATGTAAATAAAACCAAATATGCTTCGAGGAAACGTAAGTTCATTTTACCAATGAACTTCCAAAACTGATATTATTTTTAAAAATAAAATAAAATTCCTAATAATCCACTCAACTAAAATTTGGTTTTACCCAAACAAATTGTAATTTAGTTTTTAAGCATTATATTTTGTAACTGTATTGTTAATATTGCTTTTATCGTTGTTATTATTTATTAATTTTCAAATTTGTAAATGGGTTTTTATTTTTTTCCCATTCTTTCTATAATTAAATACTATTACTTATGTCAAATTTACATAAAACATTCTCATGTTAGTTATAGGTAAAAAGATGTATATACTCTGTACACCTGAGTCTATTTCCAAAGATGTATTGTTCTATCAATCAATGTAAAAACTTATGCATAATAAAGAAATTGTAATAATAATAGATAATTAATACATCTATTTGCAATATGAATTATTATATGACCTTAGATCACAGATTTTCAAATGCATTGTTTTGTTATAATTAATTTAAAGGGATATAAAACCTGTACTACTTTTTGACCCAACACAAATTTCAACATTCATTGTGATAAGACAGTTATGCTAATTGTGCCGTTGTTATTATAGAAGCACCGCATGTGTTTTTTCGCATAGCACAATCAACGAAACGAAAAATTCAAATAAACAGTTTGGCATATGAGGAAAATTCTATTGCTATAAATATTAAATTTGATTAAAAATATTCAGTAACCACATATTTGCAGGCAAACCAGTTTTGACTAAAAGTAAAAGTCGATTACTGCTTAACTAATTTATCAGCGTGAAAAACGAGATTCCGCACCAAGGATGAATATCGTCAGTAATTTTAGTATTTATGACAGTATTTATCATCAATTTTACACAATAAGCGATGATACGCATCAATGATAATAAAGGCATTATAATTAATCTGGAAAATACGATTGAAAGTGCATCAAAGTAATTGTTTTATTGCCAGCTTGGGAATATATTATAAATAGAATTGTTTGATCAATCTTAGTGCTCCGATAGAGTATTATTTATATATTTTTTATAATAGGCTCATTATATATATTCAAATATGCTTGTTTACAAGATAATATTAAGAATTTAAAATTTAATTTGTTTTGATAATGTGTACTTAAAATGTGTGTGTGTTTATTAACACTAACTAGTAAAATCAGTAGTAATTATTTAACTTTTATACTCATTAATCCAGTTTATTATATTTATGAATTGCTCAAAGCCTTTAAACTAGTCTTCAAATATTAGAAGTTGTATGTGAAGATAACTTACTGAATCTCGTGGAAAGGCTTTAGTTTGGTTAGACATTAAATAAATTGTTACATAATTAGATTTTTTTATTTAAAAAAGACATCATGTAGCAGGTATATAAAGTAGTATATCCTGTTTTTGAAAATATAATAATCGCCACTTTCGACAATCCTAATATTAAGTATTATAATATAATTAATTATGATTGAAACATAACCTTTTTTAATTTTAAATTAATACTTGATTCATGTGTGAAAGTGTAAAGAAAATATATGTTAATATATAGATATATAAATAATAAATCCATTAATCTTACTATAGAATACACGTGCTGGTTTCACGTGCGTAGTATTGGCGTAGACACGCATGGCCTACGATGCAAATGACATTACTACAACTACTAGAGCTTCACTCGCCGTCACATATAGTTAAACACATTATTAATTACCTACTGAAACATCTTAAACATTGTTAAATATTTAAATCATTCCTCATTAATATTAAAACAAGCGGGTGACTCAGTATTAATTAACACACCATCTGTCGAAATATTGAATTGGAATATTTTAAAGTAGTATTGTCTCTTTTTCCTTTTGAATCTATGAAACAATGTTCAATAATTGATTGAAAATGATTTATAAAAAAGTAAATTGTTGATAGTGTTAAATTCCATAATTTAAAGAAATATCTTATTTGTAATTTCCACAGTAATGTTATTAAGAAGTCTGAATACTTTTGACTACGACTTGTAGTCATCTTCAGAGACTGATCTGAGTCTCTGCGAAGTATGCGAAGATGACTACAAGTTAATAGTCAAAAGTACTCTTTAATAAAGTGACTGTGGAAATTACAAATAACATATTTCTTTATAAAAAGTAACAATTAAAAATCCTCTGGATTATTACTTGATAATCTTTCTTCTGTTTGACCTTCTTATTGAATTACAAACTATATTACACTTATTAAAACACTTAACTGATTAACAATCTCAAGCCTTTGTCACAATAGTGACTATTCAAAATTTTGATTAAATGAAATTTTAATAACCTATTATAATAGTCCATGTAATCACGAGTCCATGTAATTTACAGTAATTTACTCCCTTATTTTTTTTAAATTGTCCCTGCATTAGAAAGATATCAACTACTTATTATGTTCTTTGGTTAAATGTTTGTGATATTATTATTCATGAAAAAAACATCGATTTTTTTCGACTACTCAGGTTCATACATATATATTAAGAAAAATTTAAAGAAATAAGTTTGCAATTTCCACTATAGTTTTATTACAGTCTAAGCACTTTCGACTACCAACATGTAGTCATCTCACGAGACTAGCTAGAGATTTAGCTAAATATTTTTTAGCTGATTAGTGGCAATCATATATTTTTTCATTAATAATAATAAGACGGTTTTATTTGATATTAATCCAAAATTGCTGTTTCTCACATAACTCTCAAACGGCAATATTCTAACCTACCCTTGAAATTTTCTCCCTGACTAAAAGTCGCTGAAAAAAATATATAATATATACAATGTATGCATATTAAATAATATCCTTACAAGTTTTTCCCTATGAAGCATCCAATAGTATAGTTGCAAAATATTATCCAATCAGATAAGTTTACTTTGTGAGGCTTCGATTACTCGTGCGGTACACAATAGCTACATTGTTTGATGGATAATTTCCACTTTTTTTACTAAAAAACTTGTTTAATTAATATGTGAATATTAGACATAGATAGAATGGTGTGACCAACGCCCGTACCTTGTGTTTTTATGGTTAGTTCGGAATTCAGGGCAGAGCAAGGCCGAGTATAAATGCTGCAATCACCACCCGACTATTAATCCTCGTGTATTTATCTCTAATAAAATATTTATATCAAAATTTATGTATATGCGGTGTCAATTCTATCGAGTAAAATAAAATATGCTTTGTTTGACGAGGCTTGCACACCAACAATTAGTATTCTCTAAACGCAAAATATTTGCGATGTCTAACATTCATTCAAATAACAAGCTTCATTGATGTTTAATTTTATTTATTATTTTCCTAATTTGCATATTTTTTTTTAACTCTCGTTTGGGTTCAACATTTCCTAAAGCCTCCAGACATTTTATTTTGGTACTTGTCTAGCAAAATATCATTCAAATTAGGGTTGCAAATATTTAAAGCATGAAATTCACACAATAAAGATTCAACACAATTCTGTCATTGTTTGCCACTTCGATTTGCACCTGTTACTATTTAATGAGGACAATATCGTTGTTTAACAAAAGTCGGTATTTTATGAAAAAAATGTATTGAATTAAGTGATAAGGAAAAATAGATGGTTGTTTGAATTGAGTTTTTGTAAATAATATGCATATTTCTTCCAAAAGTATAATTTTTATAAATATGTTATAATTAGATCTTTGTGAGCATTACGAGAGTATACACGATGTTATTACAAAATATATATCAATTAATTTTTATAAAATGAGTGATTTTAATTATAAAAATAATCGAATATTTTAACATACCTTATCATTTGTGGATTAGTTATTGATTTTTTAAATATATTAAATAAAAAACTACATAACTAAATATATGTATGACCTATTAGAGTATTAATATTTAGATATTTTATAAATATACTGTGTGATAATTTAGAAATATTTGTCTGCAAAACAGAAAATGGAATGACAATTGATGATTTTTTTACTAACATGATTAACTTAAACTAATTGAGAATTTGAACTGTTATTATTTAATAATTTAGATACAAAGTCCGATTAGAAGATATGTATTTTACTAATAACTAAAATACTAAACGAAATAATCCTTAAAAAATTAAATACCTCATTAGACCTGTTGCCGGAATTGAACCTGCGCCTCTCGGGTAGGTTAGGTAATAATATTTTAATATATATAATTGTCTAGGGTCTGTGTATGTATGTATGTGCGGGTCTTTCAACCATCAGTGTTACCAGATGAAAAAATAATATTTCATGTAATTATTTTACTACAATTAATACATATCTAAAATCTCGAAATGGCCATTTTAATGATAATAATAATAAATTAATTTCAAAATAATATTAGAGATATTTAATAATGCACAGTATTACAGTATTTATTGGGATTGGGATATCATCATATGAAAAAAATATTAAATTATTTTATTCACTTTGAAAATTCAAACATGTTCTGAATGAAAAAATAAAGAACTTCGTCCTATTAAAAAATCAGGTAGATCATCAAAAAACATTAACAAATTGAAAATTTCAATTTATTTACCCTAGTAAAAGAAACAATAACATAATACATGATAAAAAAACTAAGTAAGAAAGAAAGAAAACTAAGAAAGAAAACTATAATAATCAATAATAATTGTCACTATATAATAGGTGAGTTAAAGTGTAAAATATCTTATAAAATAATAAACATAAATATATATTTTTTAATTTTTGCGATACCCTACATTTCCTTTAAATATTCTAAAGTTCACCTAAGGTAGGTACATACAATATCACGCATTTAACATGTTATTAATTTTATTGAAAAGAAGAGCTACCTATTCCTAATAATTTATGATAAGAACCAATAAATGCGCACTCTTGAATATGTTTTTAAATCTTATTAACTTTCATCAGAATATAAAATATGTATAATATAATGATATTAGTTGTAGAGTATGGAATAGCATGTCTGGTGATTGCAACATTGGCAGCCACGACCTGAGCAGCTGATCTCCTTGGAAACCTTCACTAAACTTATTCTCCATGTTCTCAGCTTCTTCTTCCTCTCACCGAATTCATCTTACAGACCTGCAGTGAAATTGCTCGTCACCTATTCGTGCGCAAAGGCGGCGTTTCGCATTCAACTCCGCGTCGACGAATTTCATCATTCATATTCTACACCACTCTGTAATACTAATCTCTATGAAATTATAAACTATAATACAGACAAATGTCCATCATTGCCGGCATTAGGTTTTTCCTGTAATGGCAAGGTGATGATGGTTTATGCTTTCCTTTTTTGATAAATTTTATATATAATAAAATATAGTTAAAATGATATATATATATATATATATATATATATATATATATATATATATATATATATATATATATATATATATATATATATACAGGACCCAAGATCCTCCTCATTCATCTCGCTCGAACCTAAGTAGCCTATCCTCCTCAGTCTTGGTAATAAGAAAAAAATCGTTATATATAATATCTATGAATTCGTTATATTGAAGTTCTACTGAAGTAGGTATATATACTTTATAATTAATTAAATATAGTTAAATTATATATATATATATATATATATATATATATATATATATATATATATATATACGCCTTCCCTATTGACGGGACTCCCTTTATAAGGGGTTGGCCAGGCCACCTTCACCTTTACGGGAGAATATAGTAGAGATGGTGTCCCAGGCCATTAGATAAATAAATAAACTAACCAAATTAATAATAGGAATATTTTTTAAATTGTTAACACATTTCAAATATTATCTAAATTCAATATTTATAATTTGAATCATAAGGTGTTCAAAAGATTATAAAGTAAATACATAACTACACATATCGTGTTCATGAGTTCAAATATTTTATTTTATATTACGCAAGAAATAATATTTCTAAAATCTCGATTGATCGTATCAATACAGGCTTATACTGATTACCTGGTTTTTAATTACAATACTAGGGTGATTAATTATTTTTTTATATTGAAGCAAAAAGCCCTAGACTCACTTACCGCAGAAATTAAACAAAATATAAAAAACAGTTTTGTGTGACCAATTACATTTATTTTAATTTTACATATAATATTATTACATCATACTGCAGTACCACTAGAGCATTACGGGGGATCCCAAGTCACAGTGATCCCAATGCAGCACTTGAACATGAAAGAAGAATTATAATATACATAATATAGAATGTATTAAAAAAATAATAAGGTAGACAGAGAGTATAGAAAATATTTTAACGGTTGTGCAAAATGGATAAATATAACAAAGATCCTCTGATTATTTCACATTTTCAGTGTCAATTTAAATGTAAAAAAAATATTTAATTGTTTTACGTTTTGTGCATAGAATCAGATAAAGCCGGAAAAAATCATTGTATTAATGTTATTTTTTATATAAAAAAAACATTTGCATGTGTGACCTTTCAATTAAAATCTATTTTTGAAATTGAATAAACAAGAATATTACGCTTCTAAAATAAAAGATCGCATATTGTAAATGTTGCAGTAACCGGCTTTTGGTCATAAATAAATATTGGATAGTTAAAATAGTCAGAATTGGGTAATTTCAAAGTATTAATAAACAACATAAAGTCAATTTGTAGACATAACGCATTGATTGTAAGAAGATAATTATTGCCGGAATGCATCAAGAAGGTGTTTAATATCAAGTTTCACATCCTGCTGTTCTGAAATAGCAAATGAATGTTGGCTATAAAATATGTGGTTATTAATTCATTTGTATTTATATAAAATATTATATTGTATCCTTGTTCTAATAGTCACGACGGAGTTTCCACGTAGAAACGCTTTATTCTAATTTATACGAGACTCAGTTCATTCATCCCGGACAGTTTAGACGATTTAATCAAAAAGTATGTATAAAAAGGTGTATAAAATAACTAAATGTAGATTTAATGTTTATTCAAACATCTAAGAAATACAATAAATCTTGTGAAATCTACGGTTGATCGTACGTAAATTAATGAATGTGTATGGAAATATTTTTGTTTTATTTTACTGTTTTCAGGCTCATTTAACACGTTTCTATTTGATTTGACATGTATGAAATAATTTGAATATTTTACCTGTTTGCATACCTTTTTATTGATATTTTAAAATAAGATGGTCTATCGGACGACTCTATTTACCTGTTGGAATTCCAGGAAATCAGTAATCCTGCATTCATTTGCCTTTTCAGTTCAAATATAATTGGAAACCATTATTATTTATTTATTATTACTTTACATAATATATGTATAGAGCTTTGTAGCTAATAATTACAGTAAAATTCACGATTTTGATTATTAAGAATGTCAACCTTTAATAAATAAAATATTAAGCTATATATAAGTAAGAGACCATTATTGTTAAATAAAGTAATAATTCAAACTGTAGAAAGATTCACATTATTCAATTAGCATTGACGAAGCAGCAGGAAGTCGCCATTTCTTCCATATAAAGAAACATCACTTTAAATTTTATAGATTTGTTCTGAATCAAAAAGGACAGTGCTTGGATTATTCCTGCAAAAAAAAACAAGCTTAAATGATTATTAGTTCTCATTAAGTAAATATTATTATGGGTACACGTGCGAATGTTGCACCTGACCGTGTTAGTAGAATATTGATTTCCTATTAGCGACTTTCTTTCTATTTATAGAAAACTAGACTTTTCTTCTTCAACTGAATAAACGCTTATCGAATGTAAACCTATTATGTCATTTTATGATTGAAAATTTGTTGATTTTTTCATGACAACAAAGCGATAAAAACTGCAGTATATTTTGTGTAGAACATGTGCATCGACTTTATATAAATGTCATTGACCTGTATATGATTATACATTATAGTCAAACAAACATCAATCGTAGATAAAACGATTCAACAAAAAACAGCACTTAATATTAAATTTCCAGCATAATAACAGGCAAAGGTGAATTCAATCAGATATTATAATAAAAGGTAAAATAAATGGATCGCAGACGACAAGGTAAATACAATTTGGAATTATTACATATTGCTAAGAACATTCCATCACGTATTATAAAACCGAATCTGTGCTGGCGCCAACCATTTTCGTAAGAATTTTATACAAGGTGTCTTTGAATAAAAAATAGGGTATTTTTAATTGCACTTTAATATTTTTCATGCTTAAATATCTCTTAAAATGAGTAATTTACTGTGTGGCAACAGCCGTTATTATTATTATGCAATTTATTTACTTAATATAATTTACACACAATGTTTTGATACATCATGAGTAGATGTTACAATATTAAGTTTATAGAATAAGTCTTTTACTTATTTTAATACGGAGTACAATCAATTGGTAATTAAAATAATTAATAAGTCATGACATAATTTATGGGGAAAATACAAAAACCCACATGTGAAACTAACTAAAATATATAACACATTATACACTAACACCTCAATTACAAATAATTTATTAACTCCTTTATTGATATTTATGGTCCAAATCTAATATTTCAGCATGATAGTCTGCAAAGTCTGTACACGTAAAAAAAGTAACCAATGTTGCTATTTTATTTCATCCAATAACCGATGATTTAAGCCGCATTTTTTAAATAAAATATTTTAAGTGAAATAAGTGACACCTTGTATATAAAGCAAAATATATAATCCGGGTCAATGATGTTAACATATATCATATTTGTGAATTGTAAATCAAACATCATTATGTATGTGCATGTTGAAAAACATTTCTGTTCAGATAATGATATCATTGGAGACTTTCGTTTCGTTTTTAAGAATTTGATATTGCCAAAGTGCTGTTTGATAAAAAAAACTGATCTATTTGCAATGCTGAGTAATTCGCAATAGGTAAATAAACGGCGTCACGAAGCCAACATGTTACGTACAAACGGCCTTCATAAAATATATGGAGGAAATGCTTACATACAAAAAATAATGATCTAAAAATGTTAAATTTACCAAATACAATTTTTAATATTTTATTCAATGTCAGTCAATGTTTAAAGAAAAAAATTCATATACATAATGCATGTATGTAAAATTATTAAGATTGAAATTCATTCATATTAGCATACACCAATGGTTTTTTTATAATATGACACAAATAAATATGACACAAACCCTCAAAAACATTGCTTTCTTTATATGAGACTAATTGAAAAGCATGGGTAAAAACGGAAATAAATAATTGCAATAATTACCTATATTGTCGAGAGTTTCCTATTCCAGTGTCGTATCTATTACATAAAAGAAAATTATAATTGGCATTATTTTCACTAATAAAAATTAATAAAACTAAATTTATTTTTAATTTCATACATCCAAAAACAAAATGTGTTAATTTTATTCAATAAAATCTCAATTAATTATTCACAGATATAATAAAAATAAATAAATAAATATGTAAACTAAAGCAATGTTATTGAAATAAAAAAGTATATTAAAAAAGAAACAATGCATTGGCTTTTAAGGTATGTGATTTAAAAAAAACCTGAAAATAGTATCGCGATTCGTAAAAAATAATACTGAATTTTATAATTGCAAAGAAATCGTTGTATGCAGAATAAATATTATGTATCTTATATTTCATGGGTTGTTTTTTTCCCACTCTTTCTATAATTTAATACTTTTATTCATGTCAAATTTAAATAAAACATTATCATGTTAGTTATAGGTAAAAAGATTTATATACTCTGTACACCTAAGACTATTTCCAAATATGTATTGTTCTATCAATTATTGTAAAAACTTATACACAATAAAGAAATTGTAATATATATCTAATATTTCATTTATTGCAAAAATATTATAAAAATGATGTAAATATGATTAGATCTTTTTTCGTATGGATTATAAATAATTTATGAATATTTATTAACATAACAATCATGGAGCATGCATACGTAATATAATAATAAAGCATCATATTCTTTTCCGACTCGATTTTTTGTTAATGAAAAGTATATTACATCCTTTTATTTAATTTAAACATAATATATTAGGAACATTATGTTGACTTTAATAATGCAGAGCTATATATTTAAACGAGCAAAGTTTCACTTTAAACAAATATTTATATAGCAGGTTTAATAATGTACATTGATATTTTATTTTATTTATTTATTTAATATATATATATATATATATATATATATATATATATATATATATATATATATATATATATATATATAAACCTAAACATTTGTGAGTATTATAGAAGATACAAGTGAAAAGAAATTTAAATATATAACAAATACAACGTATAATAAAACAAATATCATTTGTAATTATATTAATTAAATCGACTTATTTTTTTAAGGGTTAAACTATTGATTAACAAATTAAATAATGTATTTGGTTGAAATAGTATATTTGCAGGTGAAGTGTCTAACCACAGTGCGAAGAGCGACCCGATTAATTTAGTTTCCACGAGTCTACGCAGTCTGAAACATTGTAATCCGGTGTCATGTTACTTTCTATGCTTTTAGATAGTGAAATATATAAATATATGATTATTGTGGTGTTGTATGTTGTAAAGAGAGTGGTTGTTGTTGGGTTATGCAATTTGTTAGATGGCGGGCGGGGCGGAGATCGCGTTGCTGTTCGCCCTACATTGCAACCGCGGACAATTCTAACAACCATTCTCTTACATTTATTATCATTATTAATAATATTTGCATACAATTAATGCACTTTTTTAATTACAGTCTCGAATATTCACTGTGTGTTAATCTTATCAGTTTATTGTGAGATGTATGGATCACCAACGTAATAGATTTGGGTTAGGCGCCGGGTTATTCACAATGGCCTTGGGTTGCAATAAAATAAAATATATGTACATATCCAGTAGATCTATATTAACTCTTATTTACTAAATTATGGGAATAATACTGAAACGATAATTAAGTTGGACAGTGTCAACCATGAAAGTGTGATTTCATAATTATATCAAAATTCAACAAAGCCATATTTTATTCACTTAGTAGTAACAATTGTATCAAAATAATATTTAATATTCTATATGGAATATTTACTAGATTTTGTTTTTTATTATTTATATACAGGGTGGACTTGAAATAACTGAGAATATTTTAGGGGGTGGTAGGGTATCGCAATAATAATTGAAACAAATATATAAAATATTTTGAAATCGAGTTTTGGCCGCCATCTTGGAAACAGCTGTTTCTGTAAAGTACTCAGTAGTGTGTATTGTGTCTGTTATTAAAATAAAAAAAAAAACAATTTAATTAATTTTTTTTCGTTGATATTTGCGGTAACATACCGATACAATTGTTACTACTAAGTGAATAAAATATGACTTTGTTAAATTTTGGTATTTTTCATAACGTTGTCCCACTTGTAGAACTTTTACTTCTATATTATTTAAAAAATTGATTTGATCGGTTATTACAACTGGGAGATTGGATATAATATTATTAAAATCCCGATGTTGCTACAGGTTTACTCGGATTTTCGGGATTGTCAATATACTAAGGTGAAATTAGGGCAGAGCCTGTGTAACTAGTAATAGTTAATAATCGACAGACAATGAATTGTGACAATTGTTGTGTCTGACTTTTTGTAAGAATTACCAAAAAAAATAAATGAGTAATTCGACACAAATACATATATTGATTACGTTTTATATTCAGAAGCAGCATTTTTAGAACTCAATCATTATTAAAAGCCATTGTTGTCGACGATTAGATCAGTATTATGACTTATAAATAGAGAATATAAATTTATGAGTGTTTTAGTATTTCGAAAATGTTCACGAGCTGTCCGTAGAGATTAACTGAAAATACAAAGTCAATATTGAATTTGCGCAGCTTGGCTCGTTTGACTTTGTACTTTAATATTCACTGGCGGATTATTTTGAACTACTGACTAAGTGATTTATTTACTAGTAATAAAACTTCTACATTTTAAAATTTGCGAAAGAGCTTTTTTAATATTTTATATCCGAGCAATATGCCAGGAATTGGTTGGAGTCTGACGAATAACTGGAGATTGTCTTTTATGAACACGATATTTACTCAATAGATTTCCATTTATAGAATCCAATGTAAAATAAAACAAATATATTAAAATTATTTGATTTACGCCCAAAAAACTTTCTAATGTTCTCAACTCAGTCATTAAAAATAATGGAATTTACTTTATACATACTTTTTTAGGTTTGAACATATTTATCGATATTCCACTATTTTGACGAGTTTCTTGGAAATTCACAGAATCTACACATTAAGTCATCAATTGACCACAAAGAATAATTTAGATTGATTAATTTCTTAGTATTCCTAAATCATAATAATAATATAAATTTATCCTTCTATAACTTACCTTTGATGATCTTTTCGTATATTAAAATTAAGCTGTTTTAATAAATAAATAAAATTAACTATATAAATTCTAGTGTATAATTGATAGTTGTGATAACAAAATGATAGTGGTACTTACAACATGATAATTAACTCCTAATAAATAATTTATATAGTTACTGTAGCAATGAGTAAATAAGTATAACTAATACAAATATTTGTAACAATGTTATTAATTGGATTTTTAGCAATAAATTTGTTGCACTTTTTTGAGCAAATATTATACATTTATTTTATAATAACTATTAGTTACATTTCTCTAGTATTAAGTTCAGTGACAGAATCAAAATTATCCAATACTTACCTTTTTAAGATTAGGTACTGCTTTTGAAAATATTTTTTTTCGTATTAAAATAGTACTATTAAAAATAGGTCGATGTATTATTGTTTGAAGTTTCATAAGGTTGGGTATTGAAGTGAAATGCAAAAAGTATTCAGTATTGATTTAAGCAATTTTATTTCGTAATATTTATATTACACACAAGGACTGATTGTTGCAAATAATTATATTTTACAGAAATACACAAACATATACATCATAATATGATTAAAAGCTATTATTTTCGGGTAAAACACGGACATTTCACATAATATGAAAAATTCAACATGCCCCATATAAGAAATATTTAGATTGCATTGTTTCGTCTTCTCTTTCGTCGTAGTAACTATCAGTAATATAATATGTATACATGTAAATATATGAATATCTCTTTTCATTTATAAATTTTTCTCTTTCAAATTGATCAGCGATAGGAATAATTTCACTTCGTGTAACAGATTGGTATTTTACAACGTCTACGAATGGCATCGAGATTTCTTTCAGTATTTCACATTGGAGGCTCGTTATTTTGAAAAGAGTTGCCAAAAAGATGATACAAAACAACAGTGCGTATTGCTTCATGTAAATATTTAAACGGATCATTTGCTATATATTTATTAATATATTTTGTGACTGGTACACTTGTCTTAATACAATATTTAGTTTGCACAGTTGCTTTTTGTATATACTTTTTGGCGTCACAATAATTTTCAGCCTTAATCGAAACACCTTTTTATTGTACATTGTTAAGTACTCATATCTTAAATTTAATGCGATAAGTACCGAAGTTTAAGTATTCCATTACACATCCAAATCTTATAGTTTAACAATGATTTATAACAATATTTTCCAACGTGGTTACACTATACAGTACTGACTGATTTTTTGACACATTTATTTAGATTTATTATATATTTATTGACAAAATACAATTTCTTTTTTTTTGACACACGACAGAGATAGATTATACATTTTAATATTAATAAATTTCACAAAAATCACATATTTCAGAGACCAATCTCCGTTCGTTTTTTTTTCATTGACGGGGATATTTTAACTGAAACGATCGGAGCGAGGAGATCGGCATTTTTACTAGAATTTGAATAAAATTTAATAAGAATTATATAATATAAATGTATGGATAGAGTTGTTGTGGGTTTATCTTCAATGTAAATATATACGTGTCTAAAAATATTATCGTAGACTATAATTATTACAACAAGATCAAAAAACTTGGCTCGGCCGAAAAGTAAGCGGCGAATATATTTTTTTTATATTTGCAACAAATTGTTTTACAAATACAGCACTATTTTGATGTACAGAAACGATTTTTTTATTGAGCGGTTATCAAATGTGTATTCTAAAAATTAAAAATTAAATGATTGTCGAATCCATATCTGTAATTAAAGTGTACATTTAAAATTTATAGATCTATTGCAGATAATTATAGATTTTAATATACCTTCAACGCTGAATATTTTATCGTTTCTGTATGCAACAAATGTGATATTGTTATAGGAATTCTTTATATAAAAATTACAATTTCATTCTTACATTTGTATGTATATGAAAAATCAACAATTTAATCTCACAGTTTACCTTTAGGCCTCATTGTTTCAAAAAACATTTAACATTTACTATATTATAAACATGTATATAGCAAATTCTAAATGAAAAAGCTATTTTTGTATATTTTATCATTTGTTTTATTAATTTTTTTTTTCAAAAAAAAATTGTTTAATATAAATTTGTTTTTCTCATCAATATGTATCTCTACGTTTTCAACTATTCAATAAATGGATATACAAGATATTTCAACAATCAGTCACCTCACATTAAACATATTTAATTATATTAATGCAAGTTTTATTATTTTTATAGTATATTTTTACTCTTTTTTACCTTGCTGTCGATCTT
The DNA here is from genome assembly GCA_022606485.1 of Agraylea sexmaculata. Taxonomy (NCBI): domain Eukaryota; kingdom Metazoa; phylum Arthropoda; class Insecta; order Trichoptera; family Hydroptilidae; genus Agraylea; species Agraylea sexmaculata. The sequence goes on from JAGTTH010002047.1 coordinate 49,049, forward strand.
CACTTAAGATACACATGCGTTAAAATTACTTTGACTCGACAAATATGTAAAATATTAAATATTTGATTCATTAAAATCAATGGTAATAGTGATTGTAATAATCTGCAGATATGTCGTAGGATTGAATATACTCGTACTTATAAAAAGAGTTAATCGGAAAAATCTTTGTTAAAACGTCACGTATTCAGGTATGGTATAAGGAGGTTTGTAAAACTTTATCAGTTAGTACTCTGTGACTTAAGAATTACTATATAAGAGAGATTTTCAGAGAGACTCGATGAGCAAATCAGTTTGACACTCGGTTGATAAATATCAAATAGCGGTTTTTTTCATAGAATTCACCGCATTTTTGAAGTTATAAAATTGAGCATGAAAAGTATAATGTTGATGTTTAATACCGTGAATTTTAATAAAAATATTTATCTATGGCACAAAGAAGATCGTGTTGGCAAGTAAGAGTAAGAAAAAAAACTATATCTTGCTAATAATTGATAATCATATTGTATAGATTAACACTGATCGGTAACTGTAACCTTACACAAACATGATATTCTCGCAGACCTGGATGCAAAAGATGAAAACGTTAACAGAAGGAAACGTATTGTTAAGTAAATTATCATCATCACTTATTCTAAATAATACATTTATACTTTTTATTTAACGTTGTAGAAGATCTTTTTTTTTGGTATTTTTTCGCTAAGGTACTTTTAATATTTTTTTGTTTTTGCATTTTCTCACTGAATCAATGACATCAGTTTTATTTTTTTTGCATCCCCATTAAAAGCATACCTGATTGTTGAAGAACAATATACACAACAATATCAAGAAAAATCACACACAAGGAGAAACGTACACAGTCATGTGGCGGGAGTGTATGACACCACAACTACACCACCGCCCCCCGACCTGACACTAACCCCCTCTTATATTTTTTTTGTTTTCACAGCCTCTTATCCGAAAATAATAAATTATACAAAAATACGATTAAACGAACGAAGGTATTATCGACCTCACGAGGGTCGATGGCGTGCGCTAAACGCCGCGGCGCGCGCATCACTCGAGGAATGGCTTTTTGAAATGTATTCAGTTATGTCCGCAGCATCGGAGGTGTCGTGAATGATCACGTTGAACAGGTCATCCAGGGAGCGGGGCACGAGCACGGGTAGCACGCTGGGGCTATCGGGGCATAATAATAGCCATTGGCGTAAAGAAGTGCAGGTTGGGGTGCCGCTGCTAGAAGACGTTGTTGTTCTCTGCACAGCTCACGGCATGCAAGGCTGTCGATGAGGGATAACGTCTGCCGTCGTTCATGTCCCATCAGGCACACTGTTGATTCTTCGACCACGCTATGCAATAACATCAGGAACTGGTACTTGAGCGTCTCTTCTTCGGGGCCAGCGAAATGATTCCATAGATATGCTTCCAGTTTAGATCTCTGTTGCGTGATATCGGGGAAGTCAATAAAGAACCGGGAACACATGTACCTTTCCAAGGTTTTGATGCGGTCAGGTTTAGCTGGACGATAGCTCTTCACGAGCAGGGTGCAGTATTTTAGGAGTCCTCCACCACGAATTTCCTCCGGATGGCGGGTGCATATTAGCTTTTTGTGCAGATGGTACAGCGCTTCCTGGAAGTCGCCATACACAGATTCTCCAACCACAGTAGGATAAAAGTTCTCGCTGATAGGCAACTCGGCACACTCGCAAAACGCAAAAAGAGAATCGAGTACGATTTGGAAGGAATCCACGGAAAACTCGAATTGCCGCCGCATACTGTCCACAAACTTAAGTTCTACGTTTCTACGACCTCTAGCGCTGCCAAGGGATATTAGTGACCACCGGTCTCCATCATTATTGACTTTAACCATCTTGCTGACGTAAGCTTCTTTGATTCCACAAGTGGAGACTCTTCTTCTAGCTGCACCTTCGGGAAGAAGGTCACACAGTGACGAGAGTACGGCACTCTTGACGCGGTCATAGTGGCGAGCTGTAGTCAATTCCACGGCAAAGATGAGATCGAGATCATTGTATGGCTGAGACTCGGTAGCCAACACATGAGTCGCAGCGCCTCCATTAAGTCTGATATCACGCACTTTCATTCCGGCCCCTCCCTCAGCCGCAGAGGCTTCAAGCTTGGCTCGCACGCCAGCAACTAAGTCCCTGAGCCTTACGTCCAGCGTGGGGAAGTTGCCTCGGCCATGGATGCTGACCACTTCATCCATAACGTCGCTAAGCCGCCGCACTTGCTCGTAGCTGAGAACAGCCAGCCTTTGGGCTCCAGCTGCATCAGAGCGAGTCTCCAGTCCATCATTGCTCACCATCACCTCGTTTTCGTTGACGATCACACCGTCTGAGTTCAACGCCAAACAATCCATTCTCGTTACCAAATTACTTCCGCCGTAGGAGCTCAACTGCAATAAAAAAAAATAAACACTTTTAGTAAGAGAAAAATAAATTATGAAAAAGGTGAGAAGTGATATTAGCAGTGTTAGGTCGATGTATACATGACGTAATATAGTGACCGCAACAGCTGATACCGAAGACGTGATGCCAACATGTTACTTTCACTATGGTGGCGGCTGAGCAACAATATTCGAGAGAAGCGTCAACCTTGGCGACACCCGATTTCAATAAACTATTCATAAATATTTTAGCGCTATAATGCACAATTTCAACTGAAACCACATTACTACAGAAAATGAATATCGCAATGTAGTATAATTGAATCTATATTGGAATGCAAAAGTTCAAAGTACAGAATGGTAGCATTGTGTGATGATAGGTGTATATAATAGCAATGCAGAAGAAGGTAGTCAGCATGATGGCATCCGTGTTTAGTCTATTTCAGAGTGTAGTGAAGCGCCAGAGGTATGTTCTATTTTTGCTTCAGGCACATGATAAAAATGACCACAGCACGTCGGGTCGGCCGCTGTCTCCGAGTGAACTTGGCATCTCTACTTGCTCTGTCTTTACACTATTTCTTAAATAAACACTAAAAAAATTGCCTGACACAATAACCCTAAGTCAAAAAATAACAGTCTATCAAAATATTAAAAAAAACTTTTTAAATATTTTTCATGTTTTGAGAGATTGTCATTTTTTAAAATACACGATACACGCTAGAGATAAACAAATAACATATTATAAAGCAATGAATAATCATAATAGTACCCATGTCGGTTACAATAACAATGGATATCATATTTTATCTACATTTCGCGTTCCAGTTAATTTACAAACGAGGAAAAATAATTTAACACGGTCACCGATTATAAGACAATAGATCGATTATCAGAGACTCCAGGCACAAAGAAGAATCACTTGTTTATGTCAGGCATGTTATCTTATTTTGTTGGTTGGTAGATAATGAACTTGTCAACAAGTAGATTGGCGCAAAAAAAAAAAATATAATGAAAATTCACCGAATCGTACGACATTTCGCGAACACTAAAATGGCACGAGGTACACTCGTTCCTGGCCTTTCGACCAATAAAACGGCGGTTTTATTTGTTGTATGTAACTTGACAAGCAGAACTTGACCCCAACAGCTCGATAAACGACAAAAGATAGATAAAAGACAGAGAAAATCGAGAATATAGTTTACTAAAAAATATTCTCAAAGCTGATAACCTCTACGTTGTGTCAGATTCCCTCACTCTCTCATTATACACCCACAAACCATCAATGACAGTCCACCACATTTCTCGTATGCAAATTATGATAATAAACTTTCAAACAAACTTGGAAGGCGTAATAATAAGTTTTAATAATTAATTGATACGAATAAAATGCAATTGGGATTATAGTTCACGCGATATGTACAAATGAATCGCATCGAAATGCATACAATGTTTGTATTATTATTCAATTCAACATGAACTTTGATTATTTTCGATTGATTAATAATACTTGTTTTAAAAAAATAACACAGGTGAACTATTGACATCAACATTTAATTACAAAATAAAATATTTAATTTTTGCATCTTAATTTGAAACAATCAGTGGTGTTTTTTTTTCATTGTAAGTATTTTTTTTAATCTCATTTAAAATTCCGCACTATATTGGTCGAATATGCATGTGCCGCTTATTACGGTGGCAACAACGAATAATGAATAATAAATTCAACAATATTACAAATTTATTTTATCATTGCTCGTACGGGCCGAAAAGATCGACTCGCCGTATTCAAAACAAATAAAATATAATAGAAAATTACATTATGTACAAGGACAATTTTTATTATTTATTTCAATAAAGCGCGCTTATCGATCGTGCGCACCCGATCGTAGTATGCGTGCGCGATTTACAGTCTCGTGTGACATAATAATATATTAAAATTAACTTTCATTGTACAAAATAAAGTATCAAATTTATAAATTTCTGGATAAATCCGTGCCACGGGTACCGAAATAACGCGCATCGCTTTTACTTTCAAACTAGGCCGCATTGTTGATAAGACCGCAAATAAAGTGATTGCAATAATTCCACGATATAATTGTTATAAAATCAATATGGATTAGATAAATTTTTCATATCACACACACCCACGAAACGGCGACTGTTATTTATGCGGCGTCCGAAATAAGGAAAACTCACGACTGGCGACAACGAATTAAATAAATTTAACTGTGCACATATAAAAGTTATATTTACGTAATCGTGACATATGAGACGAGCGACAGACGAAACGCAGAGTTTTACTGATAAGACACAATGTTCGCACACGGACTGAACTGAAATATTTAATATATAAAATAATGTTTTAAAGCACTAGTTTAAAATGTGTAGGCGAGACAGCCAACGCGATGTATTACAATCAAGGAGACTGTGATAATTGATACATTCGGTAGTGTAAGACACCGCACACTTGTTGAAGATGTTTGTATTGTCACGGTTAAAAATAAATGAAATTTATATATATATATATATATATATATATATATATATATATATATATATATATATATATATATATATTTATATATATATATATATATATATATATATATATATATATATATATATATATATATATATATATATATATATATATATATATATATATATATATATATATATCGGTGAAAATATGTATGGATCACGGAAATTCAGGAGTAGCACGCTGAAGTTGAGCACAAACCTGATGCACTTCCAGTATAGTTGAGATTGGGTGTGGGCGGTATTCTTGTAATTGTTGAATGTGTATTTAATATATTATTAAAATGTATATTATAACACTTGTGATAATATATATATTTGAAGAGAGAATAATGGAGCGCGCGTCTCGCTCAGAAGGCGGACGTCGACTGGCGCTGGCTGACACTACACGCACACCACAGAGAAAGGAACACTTCTATACTGACGTCACTTAAGAAATACACATACAATAATACTATGGAAGTATGTATGTATACTTGGTCAATTGGCTAGAAAGAAGGAGGGATATTGCCATATACAATAGGCATTCACTACTCGACCAAGTAGGCGCATATTTATTTTGATTCATAAATACATCACACATTCTTCAAGTATCTTCATCATAAAACGATATTCGAGCCATACACACTTTGAACGTGTTGAAAAAATGCATATGGCGAAAGCAGTTAACATAGATATAAGATATCGCATGATTGGCTAAATGCGTGTTTGGTTCAATTGGATCAAGTGGCCAAAAACATCAGTTGCCTGGCAAACATTATATTGTAAACATCTCTCTTCTTATCTTCAGTTGTTACTACGTGTCATATGGACTCAAATAGATCTAGGCTCAGTTTTTACCAAAGACTTCTTCTTTAACATGTTTAAAATATTATTGCATTTTAATCACCAAAATATTGTCACAACCATTCTTAGTAGTCACTAGAAATGTATTAAGTGAGGGAGCCACACTTAAAATGGGTACATCAAGTAGCCAAAAATATCAGTTACTTACTGTAAACATCTCTCTCCATATCTTCAGTTATATTTCACAGTATAATGGATAAATGCATTGTTACTTCATGTCATATGGACTCAAACATACACTCAAATACATTTAGGCTCAGTTTTTACCAAAGACTTCTTCTTTAACATATTTAAAATATTATTGCGTTTTACTCGCCAAAGTATTGCCACAGTCACACTCAGAAACGTGTTGAGTGAGGGAGACACACTTATGTATTTTTCGAATAAGATAGAAGAGTGCAAAAATACACGTTTTTACACGAATTACTTATATGCAATGCGATATCTAATTTCTATATCTATGAGCAGTTAAGTATTGGATTCCCAGGCATACGTCACCGTAAACTTGTACTGTAATTACGAGAGTAAAGTTTCTTGGCTACACTTATGATCGGTATCTGAGCCTCGGGCGAGGCACTGATTAACAAAAAAATCGATCAAAAGTACAGCAAAGCAACTCTTTTACCGTCTTTACGGTGTACATTTACGGCGACGCACGCCGAAGTATCCCAAACTTTAGGAGCACCAAGAATAAAAGGAGTTATATGAAGAGACTAATGAAATATTGTGAATCTGAGTATAACAATAGACCCGGTCAACCCACGGTATTTTTTTAATTTTGTAAAACTTTGGATTGGAATAATTGTGCTGAAAATAATAGTAGTGGATTAAACATAGTGAAAAGGGCAACCTAACCTAACCTATGTCAATTACTCTTTAGATAATAAACTTATCAAAAGTGTCACTTTCCTTTGTACAGAATATTTATTAGGAACGCTTGAAAGAGTTTAATTATTGTATATTGCAAATTATTGGGTATTAGAAGAAAAATTATTTAAATATTTACGTAAAAGTTATACAGGGTTGACTTTCACTAACTGAAAATGCTTTAGGGGGTGATAGGATGTTGTAAAAATAAGTGAAAAAGATTTCCTATTATTAAATAAAATATTTTATGATTTTGGAATTGAGTTTGAGCGAATCGGCTGTTTCTGTGAAGTATGCAGTATTGGATACTGCGTATGTATTGTTTCTTCTAAAAAAGTTTAGGACCTAAACATTTTTTTAAATTAAAAAATATTTTTTTTATTATTCTAAATTTTCTAAGAGACCGGCTTTGTCCAATTATAATAAACAAATTTACTAAAAATTTTAAGAAATTTTGGAGATTTTTCTCTCTCAATTTTTTAAGTTATTCAAGTTTTTCGCTATTATCTGGGTTTCTCTATAATTGTAATTATTTTTCGTGTAATCAGTAGCACAGAAAAATTACAGCAGTTATCTATGTTTATTCCGATTAATAAAAAATGTACTATGTACGAAACAACAACGCGTCACAGTGGAAACTTCGGAAGCGAAATTTTCAGTCTAGAAAGTGCTCTAGGATTTTTTGAGGTTTTGTCACAACTCTCTAAAAAATACGTGCTTTCATTTTCAATTATTTTTCAAATATAAGATCTATGCAGTGAATTTGTTTTGGTGTTTTCCATATGAATCTTACAGGGATTCAGAGGTTTCATAGTTCCATTGGTATTCATCTACCTAATGTTTTTCAACGAGTATAATTTGTGGTGCTCAATTATAGTCCGAAGGCGGTAAAAAGTACATTTGATGAAACTACTGTATAAATGTAATGTATTTATTTATTAAAAACGATCAACATCCGCCTTGTAAATAATAATACAGTTGTGAACGGACGTGTGACGAATCGATTTTGTAGCATCGCAGTTCTCAGGCCAGCATGTCACATTGTCTGACATGATGAATGAATGGGATAGAATATGTATAAAAAATATTTAACTATCATCGCACAGAGAGTAAAAAGAAGCTCCAGATAAAGTCGGTCAGTAGGCAACATACCGGTTATATGAAACGGGAAGATGCTTCCAGAACGTTCCGGCCCTGACTGGTGAATGAACTCGACTATAACACCGACATCTATACAATATCTTTTACGACAAACAACCTGTTATTTAATATATTGTGTTAATACAACACCACAATCAGCAAGCTTTAAATAGGACATCAAAATAAACCAAATACTACAATGATAGCAATATTACATCTATAGATATAAACATTAAATATCGCATTGCATATAAATAATTCGTGTCAATTTCGAGTAAACCCGTATTGTTGCACTCTTCTCCTCTATTCGATAAAGGCATAAGTGTGTCTCCCTTACTCAACACAATTCTAGTGACCCCTGAGAGTGGTTGCGACAATATTATCGTGATTAAAACGCAATAACCGATCATAAGTGTAGCTAAGTAACTTTACTCTCGTAATTACAGTACAAGTATACGGTGACGTATGCCTGGTAATCCATTACTTAACTGCTCATAGATATAAACATTAGATATTGCTTTGCATATAAGTATTTCGTGTAAAAATGTGTATTGTTGCACTCTTATCTCCTATTCGATAAAGGCATAAGTGTGTCTCCCTCACTCAACACATTTCTAGTGGCCTCTGGGAGTGGCTGTGACAATATGTTGGCTATTAAAACGCAATAATATGTTAAACATCTTAAATAAGTACTCAGCGGTAAAAACTGAGCCAAAATCTATTTGAGTCTATATGACATGTAGTAATAATGCATTTACCCATTTTACTGTGAAATATAACTAAAGATATGAAGAGACATGTTTACAGTATAATGTTTGCCAGGTAAATGATGTTTTTGGCTACTTGATGTACTTGAATTAAACACGCATTTAGCCACTCATGCGATATCTTATGTTTATATTTATGATTACATCATTAGAGGTTTAATTAACAAGTCGTAGCATTAACGATAAAATGACATTATGGCCACAGCGGGAATCAAACCCATGACCTTTTAAAAATTATTGTTTATATGCAAATTATCATTATGGACTCTTTCATCGGTATGCTACTCTTGCGGTCGCGTGTTTTATTCAATATATTTTTATTTATAGAAGTGGCTTATTGTTGAACGATAAGAAAAAATGCATAGTTTTTAATGAAAAAAATGCACAGTTCATAATGCATCTTGGACGTAATTTATTAAATCGTTTTCTTAATTCTCAACTTATAACTGTTATGCTACGAAAAGGCCATTATTATTTAGTATGTGTTAGTAAGGTTTAATGGGATTGTTGTTGTATACAGAAGGGTCTACGATGATGACGTATGGGCCCGTAGTAATGTATTTTAGACACTTTCAGCCTCCATATCGACCGATGGGTGTTGGAATGTACTAGAAACGTGATAACGTGACGTCACGTAGTATTATCTGTCTCTTTTTCACTCACGCCAATCGTATTGTATGAGCGTCGCGACGCCGCTGTTACGTAGAATGCGCAATGCTTCTGCGCACTGCGAACATAATATTATACACACACCTTTACGTTATTTGTATACATGCACACGACTACAATCACAATGTATGGAATGAATCAAATATACTTTTAGAAATTTACTCTCGGCACCTCGTGTACGACGTAAATATTCAACGTCTAAAAATATCACAGTATAAAATACGTAAACAAGTAATCAATCAATCGGTCATTAGTACCTTTATATATATTTTTATATAATTATTTAATAAATTCAATATTTTTTGTTTAAAGACGAAAAACTGACAGTTTGAAGCGACCTTAAACTTACAATTTGTTAGAAGCGGAAATAGTCATCTCTAAACAATATTGGATAATCCTAGAAACGCTCATCTTCAGCTTATAAAATACTATTATCTATTCACAAATTAATTTGGAATATAATTAGTCTATTCTGTGGCCATGAAACAAGGCTTAACTTTCACATGTGCCGTAATATAATTAAACACCGGAGGATTTAAACTTCTGTATTATTTCTTGACATGCTCTGTTTTGTTTTGTTTTAATGGTTGATTAATTTGAGAAGTTGGTATACAATATTAGTTTTGGACGTTTGCCAAAACTGTGACACAATGAATACCATCTGCCAAAAAATATACACGACTCCGATCGGTTGTCATTTGAGGAATGTGTTTTTGTATTTTCATAAATAGTAGGATGATGGAAGGTTGGTTAGTATAATAAATCGTAGTGCAGCTACGGCGGCGTAGCATGTCAGAATATGCAGGACTAGCGTCGTTTTAAAAATATTAAAAAAATTGCTTACTTATCGCAAGCAAGCAAAAATCAAAAGAAATTTTCCATCTATCAACGTATTCGCATAAATGAATATTGACAATGTACGTGCGAATGATTGTAAAGAAAGTAAAACTGGAGTTCAAATGTGAAGAATTGCATTTTCTTTCGTAGTTGGTGGAGCGAAGAACCTTCGTGACGACACGCAAGGTTTAACTCTATTGCACTACACATATATCGAAAGCCTTTTAACATAACTATTTATTATTTGTAAACTAGTTTTTCTAATTTTTGAATTTTCATTAAAATAAATGTGTGTGTTTTAGTTGTTTTGATGTAGCGTAGACCTTGACACGTGTCATTGACAATGGGCAAATATTCTGACTGGGTGATATAATCAACCCAGAATATACACTATACACTATTAATTAAAACAAATATAATATTTGATTTTTATAGTACTTGAGTTTTTTAAGTATCAACGACGTTATTGGTGGTTTAGGTGTATGATGAGTGAGGATATTGTTATTTCAGCAGTTTTAATATACGCCCAGTGTGAGCTTCATGCATATTCGTGTGCTTTGTGAAATAATAACACGTGCATTCATATTGTTTATGTGCATATCATAACGAAATATTTTACATCGCAAATAAGGAGGGAAAATCTTCCATATTTTTAAATATTTTTCCGTGTCGAAATCGATAAAAATTAAGTGGGATTAAGCGACGGAACGCGAATTGATAGTGCAACATGGTAACAAACAAAGCAAAATTATTAAAACATTAAATATGTATTAAGTGTTAGTCGACAGGTTTGACGCCTAATTGACTTATGGCCTGTAAGTAGTTTACGATTGGAAAACAAGATAAAATCGACTGAAGTAAAAACACATTCGAGTCATATCTCAATGCTGATGAAGTGTTATCAATGGAAAATATTTCATATGCTTTAAATAATAATCAATCTCAATTAATTGTGCGTTTGAAAAGGTTGTTTTTGTTGGTGGTGGTATGGAAAGGAAGAGGATTTTCACAGGTAGGGTTGGAGGGTCGGAGATTATGGGGGTGAAGGTTGATGAAGGCAGTGGTGAATGAACAAGGTTGGCCGTCATAACACGAGCATGCGCAGAACAACACTACAAAGTGTAAAGGTCATGTACAGTAATTGGGATTCAATTGGAATGGGACATCACTTTTATATGGCTTCCAAACACACTGCCCCACTAAGCTACATTTCAATTATTCTACAATACAATACATTCACTAAAATCAAATAAAACAAAAGAAATATTTCATGGAAATATTGCTTGACTTTATGGGTTTTCATTTTATTCCCCATACTTTTTATTATTCAATATTACCTCTCATATCAAATAAAAATATTAGATGTACGTACAGTACTCTGTACTCAACTTAAGTCTTATCCATAAGATTTTTTATATTATCAAACAATGTCAAATTCCAATTTAATAAATAAATTGTAATATACAGGGTAGTCTTGAAATAACTGAGAATATTTTAGGGGAAGGCTATCGTTAGATTAATTGAAAAAAAATATAAAAACGTTTTTTTCATTAATAATAGCATAATATAGCATGTATTGAAAATAAATAATATGGATTTATTCATGTATATGTATAAAGGGTGGACTTGAAATAACTGAGAATATTTTAGGAGGTGGTAGGTTATCGCAAGAATAAGAATTATTTATTTTTACATATTTATTAAATATTATAAAATAATAAAAAATATATACATATATTATATTAATAGTGCTTTTGGAATCGAGTTTGGGCCACCATCTTGGTATCAATTATTTCTCTTATGTACTCAGTGGTGACTTTTACGTGTATATTGTGTCTGTTATACGTAATTAATATTTACCACCTCCTAAAATATTCTCAGTTATTTCAAGTCCAACCTGTATATTTTGCTTGACTATCACTATTAAAAAAGGATTTTTTTTATTTTAATTTATTTGTTAATTCAAGTGACTGAGAATTAATCACAGAATGATATGCTATTTACATATGTTTTTTAAAAACAATCGTAGCACTTTCAGCTGTTTTATATTTACTTTTCAAGACTCACATATTTTTAAGAGACAGGAGTTTTAAAAACAAATCACAACAATTATTAAGTAATAACAAGGTTCAGATATTTAAAATGAATCATTTATAGCAGAACTCATGGGTTTTTATTTTTTTCCATATATTATATTTCCATTATATAATATTTTGAACTAATTTTTTAAATTAAAATTGTTATGTTATTTAAAGGTAAAAAGATTTACTCTCACTCTGTACACCTTAATCTAATTAATAAGATGTTTTGTATTATCAAACAATGTAAAGTAAATAAATTGTAATATATATATACTTAAATTGAAAAAATATTTATAAATGAGGTTTGTTTTTCTAAATTCGTATTTAAGTTGGTTAAAATGAGTTTTAAAATGAAAAATAATACTCTCATGTACCTATTATCAGAAGGTCTATAGAAATGTTATTATGTAAGTTGTTATTTTATGACATATTTATTTAAACAAGGTAAAAAAGATTTTTTTTTACTTAATGGTAAGTCAAATGTTTACAATAAGTCACCTGTTCAAGTATCACTTGTCTTCACTAAACTTTGGTGATTGATTGATTTATTTCGATTTTTCTTATTGTTTTATAAATTATTCGCGAAAGAGTAAATATGTAGTTTGTGGTAGCATTAACACGTGCCCAAAATAAAATCAATCCTAACTTTAGTCGTGTTCACGTGAATTTAAGTTTTTATATAGTTATTTACTTCAAATCACGTTCACGCGTTTGGAGATTAATAATTTTCGTGTCTATTTTTAGGGAGATTTCTTCAATAGTGAAAACACGTGTCATCGAATGTGATACAACATACAAGGAAGAAATTAATCTGACCTTAAGTGACTTAAATTATTAATTAATATGGTAAATAATAATAGTTTATTATTTTGAGAATTGCTTATATCAACACATTGAACTTGCATAGCTACCGATTTAATTTATTCATTTGAAATGAACTTTGCTTAGATAAATGCATCATATTTTTAACCTCCTTGTTTCCACGCCGAATAGGGATGTAAAAAATATAATAATTAATTTATATAAATTAAATATATATAATAATTTGATTGATAAATAAATACATAATATATTTTTTTGTTATTGTTGTATTATTCTATAACTTAAAACCCTAGTCAAGTATACATACAGCCGGAGTGCTTTCTCTAATGATTTAGAATATTATATTTAATATAATTATTTATTACATCCATCGTGTCTTCTGTCAATGTGTAGAAAGTTATTACATTTTATAATTAATATTTTTTTATAGGTTGATAATAGAAAAAAAAATTATCGATTTCTCTTGAAGTAATCCGCATTACAATATTGTGTACTTGCACGCACACATTCTATTCAAGTGTCAACGTGGAAGTAAATATTTAATTTTAAATAAAACGCATACTAAATTACATGGATTGATTGCGTTTTTATTATTATTTGCAAAAGGTATTATCGAAATAGCACATGTCGTTAGATTTTAAACTTCCGTAAAATGTGTTAATTGATATTTTATTATAATTTACACGTGACACCTTCATGGCATTCTCATTTGCATATTGCAATATGAAATTTAGTTTTCACAGCATTGTGTGAATATTCCAATACCGGCGTTATAGCTCAGGTGTTAAACCGTGTGGCTACAAATACTGTGGTCATGGGTTCAAATCCCGCTCACAAAATAATTGAATTGGTCGATTATTACGACTGGGAGATTGGAAAAAATATTAATAAAATATCTATATCTATCATATCGATATAGGTTTACTCTGATTTCCTGGTTTGTAAGGTAAATTTAAAAAATAAGGAGATTATTAAGTCGGTGACCTTTTCAACTAGTAATTGTTGATATCACCGACAGACAATTAATTAATAGGTTGTTGTGTCTAAAAATTTATTTATTTATTTACGCTCCGAGGAGCTTTTATTTTAGAAAGGGTCTTTTTTGAGAGGGTTTTTTTATACACAACAACGTGTCTGTCGGTGATCTTAACTATTACTAGTTACAAAGGTCTTAATAATCGTCACTGTATTTACCTTACAATCCAGGAAATCAGAGTGAACCTGGATCAAGACGATCGTTCGGGATTTTATTACTATTATTCCCGATCTCCCAGTCGTAATAACCGATCAAATCAATTAAAAAATTCTTGACTCGAGTGGGATTTGAACCCATGACCACAAAATCCAAAATTTGTAAAAAAAAACCCTATCAAAAGCGACCTCTGGAGTATATAAACAAATAAATAAATACGAGGTTTTACATAGATTTTAATAAAGCGTTACCCTGATTTATTAAAAATACATGTTCAGCTAAATAATCAACCTAATTCAACCACTTAAATATATGTATAATAATCACAAGAATATATTTGAGTGGGGAATAATTATCCAATCAGCAATCCTGTATTAAGTAGTTTTATTTAGAAGCCAGTCTAGACTTGCTTAGTTATTATATACAAAAGGTTCATTACTCAAGTATAATTATCAATCAACATATATTTATTCAATCCAACTGTACTGTCCTCAAATGCCAAAAATATTATACGGGGAATAATTACGACAAACAATCGACGCTTTGACTTTTTCGCCTCGATTCGTATGCAAATTAGTAGAAGAAAAAATATAAATTTTCTAACAAAGCCCATGCGAATATTTTTGACCTTTTTCTTTTTTCCAAATATGTGTAATGGGACGTGATGTCATTTCAATGTTGACTCGGGTCAATCCTCATACAACTGTAAATAAATGAAGAGTTGACCTTCTCATAATTATTTTGTGATGCAACATTAAAATTTAGACGGCGGCGTTAACCTTATTGCATATAAATTTTGCATAATTCAAGATTTATTACAAGCGGTGTAATTAGTGGGGGATTTGAAATTTTTTATGGGAAAAAATTGTGTGAATGCGATTTTTAATCTCGTACAAAACGTAATCAAAGACATCTGCCACTGGCATTTATTTATCAATTAGACATTCAGCTAAAAATAGACCCCTGGGTGATTTATTACCGTTGAAGTGATGGATAGTCTAACATTTTCTCTGTTATAGAGTATGAATCTGCGAAATTTAATAATGTAAAGGTCACTTGTAAAGAACCTTAATACTTAAATCGCATGTCACACTAAACTAAAAAAATACGCACAAAAGGTCAACAATATTCTCATTAGTAAATTTATGGGATTCATTGAATTGCGTCATCTTGTGTGAACAGGTGATATATTTAAACAATTAATAAAACATAATATACAAATATTAATATGGTAATATGTGTTTAATTTATAACAGAATTTACAAATATGTACAATATTCGGAAGCATCATTTTGACGTACAACTGATCTTAAAAACAGATGTTGTTAAATGAACAACGATCAAAACATTTTGAAGAATTGTCTCGCTATGGAAACAAATCGTCTATAAAATTATACATTAAGAATGCCAAAAGGATTCAGCAAGCATCAATGGAAGAAAACTTTTCCATTATATATTTGCCTCTGGCCCGGAATTTTCTTCAATCATTCCAATTTAAGAAAATTTCTATGGAAAAGAAAATATCCGACAGTAAAGTCGACGCGGGCCTTTTGAAGTAAAATTCTCCGAAACATTTTATCGGTTTAACTTCCTTCACCGTGATTGATCTTTTAAATAATTCAATTTACCAATTTATAAAAATCTTCAGCACAGATAAATGTATATATACAACGTGAGAAGGAAATTGTTCTAGAAATTTATTATCACACTGAATGTATGGTAAACACTTGATAAAATTATCAGTACAAATTTATTATTATATTATTTTCGCAACGCAACGTCACGTCATGTCCGAAACAAGAATGATCTGATTTACGAAAGAGCAACGAATCGAATGATCGTAATATTGAGTATAAAATTTGGTAATAATAACAACAAAAAATATGTTAAAAAAATCCACAACCAGTTCTCTCGCGAGTAGTAATAATTATTTCAGAAGAACATTACACAGACCTTCTGGTCCCACGGAATAATACTGATGAAATAATCAGATAAATATATTTATTTGATGCAATACTGATATTTAAATATTTAAAATATTCATTCTATTTAATACAAATGTTTAAGCGAATGTAAAACATATCACAGTTAACTTAATAATTCATTAAATAATGTAAACAATATTTTAATCCATGGATTAAATAAATTGATGATCTTATAATAGTAACTTAAAGTATACTGTTCTAATATTTCAATCAATTTAAATTTGGTTTACTTAAACAAATAGAGATAGGTGAAAATATTAATATATATATGCATAAGTTAAGTGTTATTCCTAATATATATTTATCATTTTTCATTGTTAACAGATATCTAATATAGCATTTTTTTTAACATAATCCACTGGCTTAAATTATCTAAGTACAAAATTATAATGTATATTTAAGTGATTTAGGCAAAGTTAAATTTATGTCACACTGTCAAGTTAAGTGTATAGAATGTAGTATAACATACCAATTATTATTCGAATAGGGGAAGGACGTCCCGTTAAATTACAAATTAGTTTAAATTGGAATTGTACGACGAGTTGGGTAAGTAGGGGGTGGTTTTAAAGGGTGTTTAACCCCGTGGCATTTCGGACTGTAGTTCGCCCACGCTTATTGCGCAGTATCACAGCCTCCTTTGGGGCTTTCAATGGTTCTAATACTATGGATCTATTTTATATTCTGAATTATCAGTTTCTGCAAGCAAGAGAAGAATCGAGAATATGCAGCACAGGACAATTGTTAATTAAATTAAACACATTACGCGCGTTAAATTCTATATTAGAAGATATTTCATCAAATTAACTATTAAGCAGCTGGATATGAAATAGAATATGAACTGCCAAATCTAAGGTGTCTCATACAACTGTCTGTCATCATTTAAAACTAACTCTTTGAGGCCTATAACTGAATTATATATTGTTTAAGTTAAAAATTCACAATATCCACGCCTATGACCTTCCAACTGGTAACAAGTTCCACCCACACACAAATATGTTTATCAGTTAATTTAAAACATATTAAAATATTTAAAAAGGAGCTATTTAAAGCATCGTATTATGTATTTAGCTCATTATAGAAATGTATCATTTGTTCGAGAAAAAAATTGTTCTATTGGGAGGAGAAAAAGTCGGCGCTTACAAAGGGACCCATTTGCCATTATATTCTTGCCGTATACACCTGGGGATATATACTAGAGTATATATATTTAGAAGTCGGATTATCCTTTTTCCAAAATGAGGCTACGAAAGAAATTTCGTAGGCAATGGCCGTAGCACAGAGGTTGGATGACTAGTCGTCGAGAACACTTCTATAAATATTTTCTCGAAAATTCGATTCAATTTCGAAAAGACACAAATAAGATTTAGTCCACAAATTTAACGCCTTAGTGGACAAGAGTGTGTAGCAATTATTTAATTTTGAAAAAATATATTTTAAGATTTTTCGTCAAGCAAAATTGTTCCAATACCTTGCTTGTCTGGTTCAAATGCAAAATGTATTTAGTTATCTGAAAGCCGTTTATATCATAAAAATCTATACGATTGCTACCAATATAGCAGTAGTTATAGGAGGTAAATAAATATATTTTGCGGATTTCCCATCGAATGTGTTTGACAATAAGGTTGAGTTATTTAATCACCAACTAGGGTTATATTCACGAGGCCTGCGAGTTGTTTCAGGAGTTATATAATATAACTCAATATCTAAAATAGAACAATGATGTTGACAATGCAATCTTATGTTTTAATGAAGATTGTTTTGTATTTATATTATTGATGTGTACATTTATTATAATTCAACATTGTGCTAATAAATGCTATTATTGGTGAGATATCAACTTTCACATATTCAATAGTAAATTATAAATGAAATTTGATGACACTTTAAGTGGTTTTCAATTAAGATATTACAACGAGCGCAATTAGTAGAAAATATTGGATTTGTATGGAAAAGTTCAGTATAAAACCGGTATAAATCTAAAAACCACTCATGACAACCATTTACGAATATTGTAATCCATTATATACGACAAACCTTATTTTTTTAATATAAATTATCGTTATTTTAGACATTTATCTATGACGTTACTGAAATGTCTCTTGGGGCATTGAAAAAACGTGTTACAAATAATCGTATTTATTATTTCACAGCAAATTGTCGATCGATCACCAAATAAATGGCTTCCATTTAATATTCTTCATCTTATAAAATCAATCTTGTCTCAGACAAGATGTTCAAAACTTGTTTATCCTTTCACTTTGAAGACGATCTTTATTTATCTATTACAGGTTATGTTATGTAAACCAGCAAACACGTAACTAATTAATAATATTTCCTTATAATTATACACTAAGAAGTGAGGGGAATATATTATTTTTATATACAATACATATGGTATTTATATTGTGTATTGATGCAGTAGTTCTTGAAAGCTTTTCGGTTAAGAGATCATTAGCAATATGGGAAAAGTAATATTGGATATCATGTTGCTTTGATGGTAAACATGAACATTTGATTGTATTTCTACGAAAATGCTTTCGCTTTTATTTATACAAGAAATTGCCGACAACTCTATCCCTCTTAACTCGACACATTTTATTTTTCAGCAAAGAAATTAAATCTAAACGATATGATATCTTTATTGGGTGCGAGACAGAAAATGAGAAGACTGTTACAATTTTATCGGTTATAAAAACGGAACACAGAATGAATGATATAAGAAAAGCGATAATTTAGAGACATCCTCGTAAAAATACACATAATACGTTGTCATAATACTGAATGTTTAAGCCTTAGATGTATGATAATATTTTGTAGATGTTCCATATAAAGTACCTGGAAATATTTATATGGACTGTGCGATTAGAAAGTTTTATTTCTTTGAGCGTGTTATATATTATTTACTGCAGATTTACAATTATAGAAAATTCTCTTTAAATACATCTACACATTTTATTATTATATAATTAAGTATGTAAAAATAGATATTTATCATGTTTACGATAAATTATTATCACTTCATTATATCATAAATCGAATAGTGATCAATCAAAAAACATATAATTGAATATTAAACGTTATAAATATGATAATAACATATATTTTTTGGGAATAATAACGTTTCTTTGATGAAATTTATCCAATTTGGACAATTTTTCATCATCCTAAATAAATCATTCGATCAAATCAGAAATTTGAACGGCCGTAATTTGAAAGAGGCAACACTAATTGTATCACCCAGACTCATCTGCTTGGTCCACCATCTTTTACATCCAGTGTCTGGCATTTTAATCGGCAATCACAGTCGCTTGTGATATGGTTGAAATGTGATCTATCGATAGATATAAACATAAGATATCGCACGAGTGGCTAAATACGTGGTTAGTTTAGGTGGATTAAGTGGCCAAAAACATGAGTTACTTGGCAAACATTATACTGTAAAAATCTCTCTTCATATCTTCAGTTATATTTCACAGTAAAATGGGTAAATGCATTGTTACTTCATGTCATATGGACACAAACATACACTCAAATACATCTAGGTTCAGTTATTACCGCTGAGTACTTAAAGTATTGTCACAACCACTCTCAGAGGCCACTAGGATATTCCTTTTAAGAGACACACTTATGCCTTTATCGAATAGTAGAGAAGAGTGCAACAATATACAGGATAAACAAAATTACACAAATAATTTATATGAAATGCGATATCTAATTTTTGTATCTATGGATCTATCAAAATAAAAAAAACAGAGAGTAGGGTTATAATGTGGCATTCACCTGTTTTATATAGTAATTTTTTTAATTATTATTATTAAGAGAAAACAGTCGTCTGGAATACCAGAAAACCTACATCTCTGATGAAGCTATTTTAGAGGGTTTTTTTTTATACACAACAACGTGTTTAATTGTTTGTCGATGATCTTTACTTAGGTCTACGACTAAATAATCGCCTCAGTATTTACCTTACAATCCAGGAAATCAGAGTAAATCTGGATCAAGACGATCGATCGGGATTTTATAAATATTATTCCCGATCTCCCAGTCGTAATAACCGATCAAATCAATTAAAAAAATCATGACCACAGTATTTGAAGCCACGCTTCTTATCCCCTGAGCTATTGCGCTGGTCAAGTATGGGATTTCCGTGAGGTGGTCATGGATTCCCAATTTATTCATGGGTTTCCTCGATGTGCATTACATTGGCAGGAAGCGGAACTGTACAAGAACAAAGATAGTTCATTCAGTATGGAATGTAACGAATTGGTTTGCATGTGGGTCGCAAAGGATATGAATAGTAGTGAGTGTGCGTGACAGCAGTAGCAAACACCTCCGGTTAGCAAAGCAAAGCAAGGACGAACATATAAAAATACTTGTGGGGAATTCAGCACCACATCCAAATTGCATAATTGAATCAATCGAATAACACGTATGCAATGCTCTACTCTTAATGTTAACTCGATTCCTTCTACATAATTAATCGATTTGACCTTTTCACAACACTGGCGACACGACGCATTTTACTTATCTATATTTATAAAGCTAATTACACCACCTACATGCATACATACTTGAGAATTTGACACTTTCTTTGAGATAGTTATAATATCTATAATTGTTGAATCAAAATGGTTAACGTCTCCACTAACTCCTTAATACAAAATGCTTGTCAAAATCAAATATGTTTCAAATAAGCGAAACTTTAAATTACCACTGAAATGTTTGAGAGACATTTCATAAAAGTTCTTTAACATATCTTTTTTCACAAACACATTTGATTTTGTCTATCTCCACAGTCATTAATGATTTTACTATATTCGTGTTTTATTCATATAGTATAAAGTATATGTTTTTGTAATAATAATTATATATATATATATATATATATATATATATATATATATATATATATATATATATATATATATATATATATAGTTGTACAAGTTGGTTTTTGTATATTTACATAAATTATGTTATGACCTATTAATTATTTTAAATATCCATTGATTGTACTCCGTATTAAAATAAGTCCATCCAGGACCATCTTTGGCAAATCACAAACAATGCAGACAAAAAAGATACATGCTTTTATGAAGAAATGAAATATTACTTTTTTTAACTATGAAATAACATTACTTTAATATTATAAAAATACCTGAAAAATCAGTTTTATGAAATGAAAACTAAAAGTGCTTATAGATAAGCTCATAAATATTTTAATTGAATAAAGAAAAAAATTGGTTGATTTGATAAAAAAATAAATATTATATGAATGGTTGTCGGTATGGAAAGATGCCAGTACAGGAAATCCAAGTATCAGGCTTCCATAACAAGAAGAAGATCAACAATTTGTTGGTTACGCCATCTTCAACAAGTGTTCGTATATTGTGTATGTTTAATATTCATTTTTAAATAGTGTGCGTATTAAATATCTCTCATTGTCTGTGATCACTAGACTGTGAACCTGAACCAACAGTATCTTGGCTACGGTTTCTGCCTCCCTAGTAAAGTCTCCGGAAAAGAGTAAATTTTTGCTAATCCGGCATTTATTAAAATAGTGTGTATTTGACACCCGCCGTGTTATATTACAGTCAAATAAACTAGATAAACCTGACTATATGCGGGTTTACCGTGAGCTTTTTTGTAAAGCACCGAGTCTTTTGTTCAAATTTAAAATACACTTTTATATCAAACATAAAACCAAACAACTTGTTAAAATGTCTCGAGCTTAAAAAATAAATCAACAAGATACAAAAAAATACTAAACACACAAAATTTAAGCAATATGTAAAAACAGCCATATATTGTCGTACGTATTTGATTTCATT
The DNA here is from genome assembly GCA_022606485.1 of Agraylea sexmaculata. Lineage (NCBI taxonomy): Eukaryota > Metazoa > Arthropoda > Insecta > Trichoptera > Hydroptilidae > Agraylea > Agraylea sexmaculata. The sequence continues at coordinate 71,025 of JAGTTH010002047.1, forward strand.
GTTATTTTTATATCGTAATAGCTCCATTACTAATGGCTACAAATATTGTGATCATGGGTTGAAATCCCACACAAATAATACATGATTTAATCCGTTATTACTACTGGGAAATCGAGAATAATATTAATAAAATCATGATCGATCGTCTTAATCAATTTGTAAGGTAAATACTGAGGCGATTGTGAAATCGGTGACCTGTGTAACTATTAAAAGTTAAGATCGCTGAAAGACAATAAATTAACATTTTGTTGTGTTTAAAAAAATGTAAAATATTTTTCAAAAAGACCCTCGAGGCGTGTATAAATAAATAAATATCTACAACAAATATGTACACATTTTAAACAGCTTTGTTTTTAAAATGTGTTAAATTTTAAATTTTTAATTTGTATTGGTCTACTGAAAATAAAAACGAATCTGTAATTGTGCAAAACTGTAGATGTTTATGAGAACATCCACTGGATTGAAATACACCTTAATCAGAAATCTCTTTAATAATTTAATTCTCCATTAAAATGCAATGGATATTGAACTCATCTATGAATCACTGAATAATTCCAAGGCTTGTACTGTGAGAATTTGAATATAATTAAAATCCATCAACGCAATCACCCATTAAATGTTGAGAAAGCTTATTGTACGTAAAATGGTATTTTCCATAGTAAATCGTTTACGATTCTGAGTCACTATTCAACCTCGGTGTTGATATTAATTAATGAGTGTCTCGAATCACAATAAATTCGTCGTGTATTTCGATTTTCATTCATAGTTTTCATGTGGGCGTAGAAGGGAACAATGACTTCTACTGAATCATCGGATAATTTAGCGACTGCCAGGTGTTAAATAATTAAATCTAATATATGATTACACAATAGGTTTTAGAAACGACGATAATCACTCTTCTAGATGACGGTTTGTTTGCTGTGGTATTTTTGCTAATGATAATAATTATGGATGGATTAACACGGATTGTAGCCGCAGAATTCAGATTGGTAAACATTTGACATGAACAAACGTGAGTTCTGGCAAATCGTTTGGATTAAAAGCGAAACTTTTTGGACTGGATATTAGACTACTTTCATCCTTAAATATCCCCAATTGAATATAATAATTCGTGGTCGTAGAATATTAAAAAAATAATAAGCATATCGCAAGATATTACACAAGAAAAAAATATGAATATTATTGTTAATTATTTGTTTAGAAAATGTGTGAAGTAATGTTTAAAGCAATAAATCACAAGACCGATGAGAGATAAACTATCGATGATTTGACTTTAGAATAACAAATGAGTTGGGAATTGATTTTATATACCAAGTTTAACAATTGTGAAGAAGATTTATGGAAAACGATCGACAACCGAACCAAGACAGAATACTGAACAACTTTTGTGGAAAAATTAATTTAGCTAATTATAGCTTTGTGCACAAAGAAGCGTGATTTGATAGATTAATTAGTATTCGAATCTGTTGCGTTTATTTTGTACGAGCGATTTCGGTAAATACCACACATAATAAATAAATAATTTGAAACCGAACAAAGAAATACTTCCTGTGACACGCAATCGGCTTTTCCTACTCCGTGACTTCAATAATTAAAAAAATACTTATTATTAAGTCGTTTGTCAATTTACGGGATGAAAGTGTATCAATTGATGAGGTCTAAAAATAGCTGTTATGGTTAGGCAAGCTTGTCACAATCATGGTGTTGATTGAATGAGAGCCTCTTTTTTATATGTATGAAGAGAGATGACGTCAATTCATTTCGCCATCGAAACAAAATACCCTCCTCTTGAATAAAAAATGTGATAAAATGCAAATTTTACAATCAAGGTTTATTTTTAGAACCGTTAAATTTGTATTAGATACTCTATACATGAACACTTATTCCATAATAGTATATTTTGTTCAAAATACTTACTAATACAAAATATACTTATTTTTTAGAAACCACGATAAATGAAGGAGTGAGTACTCTGAATCAATGCAGTGTAATAAGCATTTTTTTTAATCTAATAATTATATAATTAGTCATTGTTGGTCCAATCACATTTTTAATTACTTTATTTAGACAATATAACGAGCAAGTTTTTCAAATATTAATATAAAAAATATTTGGGTTATAGTTGACGATTGTTGAAGAGTTTTTTGAGAAGGTTAGACAGAACCATGTGTTAATTCATTGTCTATCGGTGATTTTAACTATCACTAGTTACAAATTTCACTGACAGAGCGGCTCTGCTCGAATTACTAATAACCTTAGTATCTTAAAATCCAGGAAATCAGAGTAAACCTGGATCTCACAGTCTTCATAACCGAATCAAATAATTTTTATTTTACTTGAGCGGGATTTGAACCCTCTTGAACACATTTTGTTTTTAATTTAACCCGATGCCACATGCTTTAGTTATTCCAGGTCAACTTAAATTGTTGAAAGGCGATTTCTTCCCATTATTCACATTACAATCAAGGAAGTTAGAGTAAATATGGACCAGAATTTTATTTATAATTTACCGATCTCTCAGTAATTTTTTTTTGTTAGTTTTACGATTAGAGAATTATTCGAATCCATGACCACAGTATTTGTATTCACGGGCCTTACAACCTAAGAAATTACGCCACGTAATAAGTAAAGATTTAGATGGATAAGTGGGCATTTTTTTTATCAATAAATGACAGCTTCAAGCAGCATTTTAATTTTAACCTGAATATCCAATTCAAAATTATATAGGCTATTAGTACATGCATATATTTTTTTAATAGAACATAGCCATGTCTATAAACGATGAATCCGTTCCAGGTATGAATGAATTTTCAACCAAATACATTCAGGTATTATATAATTAAGTATGAAGGACCACGTCGAAGGTGTCTTGCAAAACGATTAAGAAGTGTCCAATTCCAAGAAACTCAACGACATTGCACTGCATCGAAACACCATCAGATTATAAATTATTATTTACTCATTTTGCATACAACAGGCTAAAGATCCAGACACGCAGTCTGCTCGTCCTCAAATCAATATTCAGAACACTTTATACTGTTTGAAACCCCATCGGTAATTCCAATTGAATAATTGCCACTCTCGTCGATTTAAACTTTGACCGAAGTTTAATACTTTTGTACAATATAATATTCACAAAGGTGCTGTTCATTGAGGGGGATATAATTTCAATTAAGGAAGATCTACGTATTTAATTTTCATGCAAATTTGGTTTTGTAATGGCAACCGTCGTTAGCATCGTTTTTTTTAAAATATCAATTACATTTTTTATCAAAGACATCGGGAATAATTAAGCCGACTAATGTGAAAGGATTGTTGATTATATCAGAGATTCTCAAGCTTTTTAGTTTGTAACCTTCTTTTACAACAAAAAATATCAGATATATATAAGTTACCCTTACTTTGATATTCACTGAATTCCTGAGTCTATCTTTTTTATTATCATCTCTTAGTCAATATTTATCATCAATAAATAACCTCTTGATTATCTTTGATTTGATTGTTTATCATTTGAAAGTCATTATCCAGATAGAAAAATCAAAATTTGTACTACTATTTTAGATTATTTGTATTTTTGGTTATGGAAAGTGAAACGGAAGCTGAGATGTCCCAATTCTTCTTTAGTATTGTATGCAAATATCTTAAAGACACGCCTTATTTATTATTTGATTCGCATCGATGAAGAAAATATATCTAATATATTTTTTTATAATATTCCAAGCCTATGAATATTCTGAAATTGTAAGCGAATCAGCCTGTGAAGGGTTGGGGGTGGATTAATCGAATTTAATACAATTAAGTGAGCGAAAACGTTTTACCGGAATCCAAAACAATTTCACTCAAAAAGCCTTTTTGTTAAAAACACACATCCATTACCGAACACGTACAAAATGGGTTTTTTAACCATCCAATATCCGACACATACAATATCTAATCCATATTTCATGGCAAAATTTCAACAAAGACTAAAAGGTGCACTTATAAAAAAAATAAATGAACAATGGCAAGGAGAGAGTATCAATAATTATATTAAATTTTCAAAATGGCAGTTGTACAAATTTATTAAATATTTATAATGTACCCAAGCGGATGTGGGATTATTGATTTTTCACAAATGGGAATATTAAATATCTATATAAAAATATATGCATTTACACACAAAAAAATAAATTGTATACAAGCCTAGACCTGCTTTTAAATCCTTAAAAACTGTGATTATGTTAAGAATACAATTTTAAGTGATTTAATTAAACTTAATTATATTCGTTCGACTATCATATTACAAGCTTTTAACCTACTCTTGTATAAAATAATGATCTCTGTACAATACAAATTCAATATTTTAGTCGATCTGTAGTAGTAGATCTGAATAACAATCATGTATTTTTATTGAATATAAATCTTACAAATATGTTATCTAATTAGAATATTCATTGTAAAAACAAAAGTAGCTTGAGCATTCCGATGTTGTGACTTAAATTCATAATGTACATTTAAAAGAATCAAAATATGTTTTTACCCGTATTGAAAACACAAGATATTCACCTCAAAAAACTAATGTTATATTGCCGAAAAAATAATTGAAATTAAAAAAACCGACAACACACAGATAAGGCATTTTAACTGTAAAGTTTGAATAATAGGGGACGAGTCGAAGGATGCATACAAATTAAAAACCGTCTACAAAACACCTGCTTTTTATAAAACATACTTTACTGCAATGATATATTATTCTACCGTAGTGCATTTGTTTTAAACGTTTGTAGACAATTTAATATGTGAAAATATTTACAGAGCCTATTTGCAGTGTAAGTGCAAACATTTGTTGTGAGTTTTGGCTGCATAGTATTTTTTTATTTAAATTATAATTTTAGTATAAACATAATAATATGACAGAGATAATGTCATTATCGCACATATAATAATATTTTTCTTCGAAATGAAAGAGCTAATATTATGATGAACTTGATAACATTTCCTCCATTGCGTACATGCAAATTTTATAAGAATATTATTTTTCAGGTATATAAAATATTTTATAAACCATAGAAATATAGCACTATACATAATATAAAATATTATATTATTAAGGAACCCAATATTAAAATATGCATAATACACATTATTTAAATTTCAAATGATTATTATTCAAACATCTACTATAACAATTTTAAATAATTATTTACCTCTAAACAAGATTATATGAAATGATATGATGTCAGTGTTGACGTCACTACTTGTGGTTAAATATATTTTTCACGATAAAAAACGGTGTACGAGGGTAAATAAATAAAGTAACGGTCTATTTGTTTCATCCGTGTTATCTTTACAAACCAAGCGGCTGTTTTCTTCACATTTTTCAGGATCATTCTCGTTTCTTGGTATTCTTTAGCCTCGGGTTAATGTCATGAGGATATTTTCCTACGCCTAATTTACATTTATTTTATAGCTAATTAAAAGTTCAGACTTTTGGATGTATTCCTTGAGGACAAATAATATTCATGAAATACAACTGCCCTATTGTATATTCAAGAATCACATGGGAATCAAGTAAGTAAAGTCGTTGACCTATTATTTAAATAATTAATTATCGGATGAATATTATGAAACAAGATCCATTTTCACACTAATTCGATAACCAGTCACAGTTAAATTTTTATTGATTTGTATTTTTGTACTCTTCAAACACAAAGAAGCAAACGATTTATTTGATTGATACTATTTATTTTTTATCAGCACAACTAATTAAGATATATTCACATAATACTAAACTGGACTAAAATGAAATATTCTGAAAAAAATTAATTACCTGGTTTTTACCAGAGGCCAATTTAAATACAATCCAATCGATCGGTTAAAGAGCAATCTGGGACAAATCCAGAAAGAAGCAGATTCAATTTCTATATGTATATTGTTAATAGTGTTGACTTCTTGGTGGAATTGCATAATTTAAAGAAATATGTTATTTGTCATTTTCAACTGAGTACTACAGAAGATGAGTAAAAGTCTCTGAAAGATGTCTACAAGTCTCTGAAGATGACTACAAGTTAGTAGTCGAAAGTACTCAGACTATGTAATAAAATTACTATGGAGATTACAAATACCATATTTATTAATTCTATATGGTATAAGAAAATGTTTTTGGGATAATTTCAATTTAATACACTTTAGTATAAAATAATTTGATTTGGAATTTAAATACGCAAACGCTATGAATGTTATATACAATTAATAATTAACTATCTGACCAATAATTAAATAAATCAGTAGCAAGGCAATCTTAAAAAACGCGTTCACTATTTACGCTCTACGTCAACGTTTTGTTTTAATAATATTATTTGAAAGAGTTTATCTGCTCATAAATTAAAGCCTGTTATCAGAGTCTTGATATAATCACTGAAAATAATATATGGAAAGTCATTTCCGCCAGATTGTAATGGTGAATTACGGAGAAGGCATGCCTTAACGCGACGCCTCTGGATGCTTCTAAAAAGGACGCCCACACAGGAAAAGCAGAACAGCCTTCACGGTCGGGTGTGGGGGTGTATCAGATAAAATGGGAGGGGTGTCTATTTTTAGTATTAAGGGATGAGAACATTCACTATTGCGTAGCAGATAATAACAGATCAACATGAGGTCTCATTTATTTACGATCCCTAGTCATAAAGTCACTGATCAAAATAGTCATATTTATTAATAAAGAGCATACGTGCAAAAATAAAAGAAGTCAGAAGATGAAAGTTCCACGTGTCTCGTGATTCTCTGAAGCTCCATTGTAAATACATTATAATCAAGCAAACGTATTCGGCTTTATTAAATATTATCTTCTTTTTGAAGCCACTCTTTTTAATAAAGTAAAAAGTGGGAGAAAATTTAATTAGACGCTTAATAATTCAAAGCGCGTAAGATAGGGTTGCCATAATTCTAGTAATTTTTAACAATGTCCCCAAAATACAGAAATAACCCACTAGAGCTAATGTGAACATTGCAATACAATAATTCTAATATTAACTAGCGGAATAGCTTAGAGGATAAGACGCGTGGCTACAAATACTGTGGTCATAAGTTCAAATCCCGCTTAAGTCAAATATTTTTAAATTGATTTGATCGGTTATTACAACTGGAGATCGGGAATAATATTAATAATATCCTGATCGATCGTCTTGATCCAGATCTACTCTGATTTCCCGGATTGTAAGATAAATACTGAGGTGATTATTAAGTCGGGCAGAGCTGCTCTATCGGTGACCTGTGTAACTAATAATTGATAAGATTACCGACAGAAAATTAACACGTTGTTGTGTATAAAAAACCCTCTCATAAAAAAACTCCATGGGGCGTCAAATAAATACTTTAATTCAGGGGTTCTCAATCTTTTTTCGATATCATAATTTGGCACACATTTTCAATTGATTGAAATGTACTAATTAATTAAATGCATTCATATATTCAGATTCTAAAACTACTACTTAGCAAACTAGCGATAGAACTAAAACTACGGAAATCGCAAAAATAATGATTTAAAACGATGACCACTTTATGGAATAAGTATTGATTATAGCTTTATTCCCTTGAGGAATTAGTCCAGTGGTTCTTTGACGAAATAACTAACTGATATGTCCATATTTTTTATTTATTTTAGTTCTTACAAATGATGGTATCCCTAATGTAAACTCCCAGTTGAAGGTGTTCACAAATTATAACTCGTCCCCAGAGTGGAATAATTTAGCCTTTCTAGACCAATAATAATATTGTTCAGATGACGGTTGTACGGGAAGGATGTTAATGAGATTCAGGGGGATATTTCCAAAGATGCTTCCAGACTTTAGAGTGGTGGATCCCCTTTTCAGACGTCACGGGGTGGTTGGTGGTAAACCATTGCCTACTATAGGTATACCCTTATAAAAAGAGGGTGGCCTCTGTACTGACGTCACACAAGACACTTGTATCGATTCTCTAAAAGCTCAGCCTGTTGCTTGTAGTCGACTGCATCCAACAATAACAGTATTTTTATTTGCAGCATAATTTATTTGGTTACATCATAAGGCTACTTATGTTTATTGTGTCAAGTACAGAGCAGGTTGTATTGCATTTTCATTCTCGCTTTGTGTAACAGGTGAACAACAATTTACAGACTTTCATTTCCATCAATATTATAATGATAATAATATATCATAATGATTCACACAACATTGTTGCGCACAATATAAGATGGAACTATGTACGATATTCAACAACTCTTAAGACTATAATTTTACATCGATGGTAAAATACACCTCTTCTAATATAATCGAAATTCTTGACATTTCGATGTCGGCATTTGCGACACTGCATTGTTTTATGTATAATGTGGAAATTAAGACTGCTTACAATTTATACATTGTATTATAAAATTTACAAAATAATCTATACATTTTGATTGATTGATTGAAAACCACTAATATATTTTGCGTTTTAATAATATTGATCTTCTTATGTGATTATCGATTATTACTCGCTAATGATTTTAACATTAGTATTAAATATTCTAGTGTATTTTAGACAAATAGTAGAATCTTCTCACTAAACTGTACTAATTCACTGCTAAGTTAAGTTAATGTTAACAATGGATACTAATTTAGAGGCAAACATTATTTGATTATCGAAATGCTTAAGACTTCTTTATGTAACTAGTAAATATAAAAAAGATACTTACTAGGAAAATTTATAAAATTATAAACCATAACCCTAATCTTTGGTGGAATTTGATTATAGAGTGAAACAATTTGCTCTATTTTAACATTTAATAAAAATATACCTTGTGAATATGTCTGCATTGTAGTGTGTGAGATGTTTACCTAAAACAAAAAAAAATATTAATTTTACTGAAATGAAAATAAACGAAGCATTGGAGATTAGTTGAAGATGTCCTAAGACCAAAACCATGACCCAGATAAAATGAAAGCTCCTCGATTCCGAATGAACCATGGAAGCAGGATAATTTTTTTTTCCTGATTTATTTCAAAATTAAATAAAAAAGAGCAGAAAATGGTAATTTGTTCGAGTACAAAGGAAAATGAGATTTCGCCCGATTTCCGAGATTTCGATTGCGTCAATAGTAAACTTTTTCGTCTGATGGGAAGTCAAATTCAATAATATTAAAAAAAGTTATGCGAAATTAAATTAAATTCCTACCGTATCAGTGTGATTTATTGGATTTAGATTGGATATTGAAGATACTCATTAATTATATTCTAGGTACGCGACCTAGAACATAATTTAAAATTAAAATACCTGACACATTATTATATAATATTAAAATACATAAATAAATGATAAAAACCTGAATGGGGTTTTACACAAACTTGGGTACAGATAAACATTACAAGTGCTTTAGACGCGTTTAATTATATTAAATATTTTGGTATTGTTTTACCAAGATAAGAAATATACAAAGAGAAAGCCATAATTCACGAGACAAGAGCTTTAATTAATAAACTTAAAGTTTTTTTTTGTTAACATGAAATGCAACGAACATTTAATTTGTGAGCATATTAAAAAACTATATTCGATTAATTGTATTTTGCAAAATTGTAAAAAATAAATTATTATATTGATTGATTGGCTCAGTTTATATTACAAAAATATATAACTTGTTGATTTCGTATGGATTTCCACTTGTAGAAGGTTAAATGACTGACAGAATGAATGCATATATCCTTTAATCAATGCAATAATTCCAGGTGATATTGAAAACCTTTAAGAACAGGAAATTTCACTATTCTTCCGCATCGTTTCAAAGGCAATTAAATAATGTTTCTTCAGTAAAACTGTTTAGCAAGCGTAATGAAAATTCAATCTAACATGAGCAACGATTAACAAACTTTCGTTTTTTATAAGTTAAAGATAATTTAATAATTATTAATAAAAAGCTCTTTAAAGAGCACTATCTTCCACCTTCACGTAGATATTAGGTAATATTCCTTAAGAAGAAGTCTCTTTAATCATAATTCTGGTGAAAAGTGCGTAACTAAACTCTCTTAATTGGCAATCCTCGGTAATGAGATCTGATGACACGACACCTTTTATATAAACCTTCGTTGATTAACAACCTTTCTTTGACATTTTTATGGATATACACAAGCTTAGAAAAATATTGAAGTGTTTTATTGCAAAAAAACCTTGAATAATTAAATATCACCAAACACTCGTATCGGGTAGAAACAATAAAATATTTATAAATTCCGCATCTCAATGATAAACAAACTGTTCATTAAAAATATTAAATTATCTCTGGAAGTCATAAATATAATATTTAATTGTGGCGATAGAAATGTGTTGTAAACGAAACGGCCTTCCAAGGACGTACAATTTATTTCTAATATGTATGGATGTATTTTACGTCTACGTGTACGTATATATACAAATTAAAAGATTCAATGTTCATCACTTCACACATGTCTTTTATATTTATTTGATTTAATTACTGCTTAATTGCATTTTTTCATATTGATGGACAAATAATAATATTTTTTTATGTATAAATGAATTGTAATTCACAGCAATAAATTTAATTTTATGATTGTAGGGCCTATTTAATTCAGCAGGGCGAGTTGAATTTAGTTAAAAAAAACAGATTCAAGACTTTTTTAAGATTTATTTCTCATTGCATCCACAAACCGCAATTTTAAATAGTAAATGTGGGAGAAGGCCGTAAATCAACGCCTACTAGTTTCTTACATACAAACAGATGAGGCTTTAAAAAACGTATTTTATAAATATATACCCCAGATATTTATTTTTTAATATTTTCGCGGTTTGATAATGCATTGCTGATTATAAATAAATTAATTAAAGTTCATAAATTATTAGCAAATCTCGAACAAGAGGGTGAAAAAAAAGGTTTTCAATTGCTGACATTTCTATTACATATATTGCTTTGACGTTCGGTAAAATGTATTACTTTATTGGATTTTTCGGATATATATAGAATAAATATATTTAATAATGTGAGGTTTGGTTATTTAAAAAAACAAAAAACTTTTTTTTATGGATGATGAAAAAACAGCTTTCAACTACTCACAATCGAAGAACACTACGCGGCTTAAATTTTAATTATATTATTCTACTTGGTTATTAACGAACAATTTTAGTATTAATAAAATAAATATATTTGAAATTTGTATTCCACCTCATAGTTTGTCCCATGAATAAATTGTTTGGGGTATGATAAATGTAGATGTATCTCATATAATGTTTTGAGTAAATACCAGAGGGTTGAAATAAAATAAAACAATAATCAAATAATAAAAGAAATCATTTCAGAGCTAGAATACGTTAAAGCACTTCCTTACACTCACTTGGATTAGGTTTGATTATTAGTAAACTAAACACAACAAATTGTTGATGATTGATATTTCAATAGTTCCATATGATAAGAAAGGCTTTATAGTTATATCTAAAACAATATCGATATTGTGTTTTTACATAATCTGGATACAAATGAAGATGTTGTGTATAATTTATGTGGTCAGTTGTCTTACGTAAAGGTGAAATTTGTAATAATTACGATTCCTCAGTAGAAGTACACGACACACTTTAATGTATAAAGTAAGAATATAATGCTGAGCACACCGTGTGTTGAATAACATTATACTGCTTCAATATCCACTATTATAATGCCATTGCTAAATCGCTAAAAGTATTTAAGATTTTTTTTTAAATCCCTACAGCAATTACGGTCATAAGTTTTCTAGAGATGGCCAATTGATTTCGTGATGGTTTCGTTCTTCTCCGCCGAACAAAGGAAATATTATTACTAGGTACTACAAACTTTTTCAATAAGATTAAACTTCAATTTGGTTCTCAAGATCGTCGAATAAAAATTACAAAACAAATATATTATAATCAAAATATTATATTATATTATAATATATTATATTCAT
>JAGTTH010002049.1:0-20188 GCA_022606485.1 Agraylea sexmaculata
ATTCAAGTCTGATTTGAGCAATATATAATGTGTATGTATAAAAAGATCAAAGGCCATAATAGAAATATGAATTTAATATAACCAGTCGTTATAAAGAGGCACATTATTTCAACTGTTCACGTATCAAAAAGTCACGCATTATTTTTTTGTATTAAAACATCAACACGAGTTTCGTGATTTAATTGTGTACGCACATGTTAATTTTTTGACAAGGAAAAAATATATTTGTTTGACTGAATAGATATAATATAACTGTATGCTAGTTTAAAAAAGTTATAACCTCTTCGCAATCAAATCAAATAATAGTTTTAAATGTGAAAGTACATAAAAACACAATACTGTATTTATAAGCAAATTTTATTTACCATTAGTTTACTTACTGGTTTTAATCCTGCCGATAAGAATGTTAGACAACTGAATGTATAATTAATAAGATGCCGGACCAAGGAGATGGGTCTGAATGAGACAATTAGTGTTGCTTAATTCAAACTCATCTGGTCATATTTATATTTATTACCCACATACATTATATACACCACAGAATTATTTTTATTTAATGCAAAATAATATATTTCACTCTAATAATATATTTATATATTTTTTAATATTTGTAAATCAAATTACAGTGTACGTCTACGTCAACGTACGCCTAGGAAACCATTACTTCAACCTATTAAGCTTCAGATTCCCAGGTGTGCGTCGCTGTAAACGAACGAAGTAATAGAGTTGCTTTGCTGTACTTTTGCTCGTTTTTTTAAATAATTAGTGCCTCACCCGAGGCTCAGTCGAGGCATTAACTAACAAACAACCGATCATAAGTGTAGCTAACTAACTCTATTGTCGTATTTACGGTGACGTGTGCCTGGGAATCCATTACTTTACAAACCTTAGCGTTGTCAATTAAATATTAAGGCCCGGTTTCTTCAACTTGTGTTAAATCGCATGCTACGTAGCAAGAGAATGTACGATTCTCGTGTCATATTCCGTTTTTTCAGTCCGTGTCAAAGCTATAGCCGAGCGGTTCTGATGTGTGTATTCGAAGCATTCAAGAGAATATGGATAAAGGCGACTGTAATGAAGGGGATAGCATGAGTTTTAAATATAACACCGAGGATATCGGCAAGCTGGATTTTGACAGCTGGTAGCTCGAGCTAAATCTTGAAGAAACGCATTTGGCGCGTAAATTGCCGAGTGAGACGAGCTCGATATTTAATACCAGTTAAAAAACCGGGCCTAAATGTGATGTGTAGTATTTAGCATTTCTAATACTCTAAAATTAAATATAAATTCAAGTGTTAGGTAATATTTACACATGCATTATTTACATACAAATTTCCGTATTTTCTCATTTATTAATAGTGCACAGGTGAAGGATCCGCTATGTGCAAACACTATTATATAAATGTCGAATTTGCTTACTTTTCATATAATATTAGGTGTTTTGCAGTGCTTAGCAAATAATAACATAGACCGAGAGACGACATTGGCAAGGCTGTTCGTTGTTTGTATAACGTTCATACGTAGCGACTTGGAAATATTAGTCAATAAATACGAGAACTCAATAAACAAATCAATAGTTAGTTATATGAGTCAAGCTGTCTTTGAGGTGTTCAATCTGAAAATTGTATCCGGCAATACAAATAATGTAAATAAGCCTTACCTAAAATGTTATAAATCATCTGATAAAAAAACTATACGTGTACATAATATCGACTGCTCCAGCGTATAATATCGTAAGTGCAAAAAAATCTGTGTGATCTTAAGTCTTTATGGGACTGAGTCAGATATTGAATATATGAAACGTCAAAAAATGTTGATTTTCAATCATTATTTAACCTATTAAGTGGTACTTTTTCGAAATAGTAAAATAGTCCTATTTTACCGGCAACTAATGTAGATTCATCTATTATCTATAACACATTTCATGTCTCTCTCAATAGAAGGTATTTAACCGTAAACTGTTATATTTTATTAATAATATTCGAACAGAGTGACAGGCAGTGTTACCAGATTGAATATATGGCTTAGTTCCATAAGGAGCACACAGATTTTTTTTGCACTTACGATATTATACGCTGGAGCAGTCGATATATAAATTATAGGAAATTGTATCTTCTTTGATTTACTTTCAGTCAATAATGCAAAATACTTAAAAAACATATGTACTACTCTTTGTTTGTAGAGTGCAGTGTTAAATTTCAAACACGTGTAGAGCTATTACTGCAAACGGCTATGATTGGTGATATTATACAGATATTTTCGGAGAGCGTGCACATGTTTCTATTTAAATTACATTAATATCTTTCACATTGTACCATATTTTTGGTTAAAATTTATATATAATATCATGTTTCAACTGATGAGTGTTGTATTATCTTTACTGCGACTTGGGATCTCCCGTAATGCTCTAGTGTTACTGCAGCATTATACAATAATATATATATATATATATATATATATATATATATATATATATATATATATATTTATATATATTAATACATAAATATTGTAATTATGTAATAATAAAATGTATATCATACATAAAATAAATAAACTACATATCATTTTCTACAAAATAATAGGTTTATACATTTTAAATGATGATGATATATTTAGTTTGTCAATGTGACCAATCATGTTTAAAATTTGACATTTACCCCTTAACAAAACAAACACTATTTTCATATTAATTTTCAAGCATTCAGAAGCAAATTCCATTATTTGTAATGCTGAAAAAATATCATAACATATTACGATGTTATTAATCACAGCCGTAAAAAGTAATTAATGAGAAGTATTCTTAAGTATATGGACATCTGAAATACCGCGAATCACGGTGATTGTAGATATGGCATATTATATCTAGTATGTATATAATTAATCGTTTTAAGCATTGAAAAAATGAAGCTAACCTTTATATTATTGAAAAACACACGAGCAATAAATAACGCTTGTTAGTTAAATTCGTGCGTGTTCGATTCCACCTTAATTATTGATGGTTTCACACACATAAACAATTATTATAGACAAATGTGTATGAATTATTATATTTAAATGCCCCGAATTGGCCAAGTGGAAAAATTGGACAACCTTCGAGGAAACCAAATCCTGGTGAAAGGATCCGGTGCCCATCATATCCTCGAGACAAGATGGTGTCATTTTACAAAAAAAGTATCATATTTTAATTATAAAATTAACCACGCTGTATAAATAATAACACAATTTTTTTTGATACTGGCAACATTGAATTACGCGAAAGCGTCTCTTGACGAATTTGAATATGGAACTTTATTTATATGGATTGTTCCACCAATATTATATTTTCTAATCACTATTTTGACCTATAAAATTCTTTTACGACATAAAAACGCACATGTTTATTGTTTACAACCCCTATACATATCTTTGGAATGAACTATAATAGGTTATTTATGAAATGGAGACTTTTAATCAGTGAGAATATTTAAACACGGTGTCGGATATTTGCATTTTTTTAAAATAAAATAATTACACATGTCTCCAAATGACTACGTTTATTTTAATTTGGGATAAATTTTGTATGACAGGTTATTATTATTTTTATTTGATTATTTATTTGTTTATTTACGCCCCGAGGAGCTTTTTTTAGAGAGGGTTTCTTATCCACAACGACGTGTTAATTGTTTGTCGGCGATCTTAACTATTACTAGTTACACATGTCACCGACAGAGCGGCTCTGCCCGACTTAATAATAGCCTCAGTATTTACTTTGCAATAAAGAAAATCAGAGTAAACCTATATCACAGTATTTGTAGCAACGCTTCTTATCCCCTGAGCTATTGCGCTGGTAGAATTAGTGGAATAAAATATGATTTATTTCTATACCCAACATCCCCTTGAAATATAGACGAGTAATATCCTTCATATGGAGTATTTAATATATATTTTTTTAATTTTGACAAGCTTCAATATTGTTATGAGGTGCGACAAGTGAATGTTTACGACTTTACAGGCGCTCCATTTGTGTACCATAGACAAGGAGATGCTCCATGAATTATTGCATGCGTAGTACTAAATGTCCATCCACTTTTACGATCGTCAATAAACAACTCGACCATTAGCTGACAATTACAACGATCATTCTTAATGATCCACATCTGACGAAATCCACCAAAGATGGACTCGTCATCGTGCATGCGAGGATTAAACTACAGATCTCCATATGAACACAATGGTTCCATTTAACAATATAACTGGATCAAGGTATTTATTCAAAAACCTAAATATAAGTAAATCACAGTGACGTCATTTCAAATGGTCACTGACCAATTTGCTAATATATATAAAGATGCCAATAATAGTTTAAAAGACGTCAAAACCATAACAGGCACAAGTGAGATGTTTCGTGTGTCAGCCGCTTGGGGCGCTGCTTCTACCGCTCATATGTTTAACTATCACTTTCTAATAACATTACACTGTATTTCACTTAATATGCTAAAATGCAACATTAAAAACTGCTCTATATATTCAAATACAAATAATATGTCACTATGTAAACAATTTATATGATCATTGCGTATGTTTTCAAGAAAAATCTTGTTTCTCTCGAGTGTCGGATTATCGAACATGTCGGATTTTAAAGACTACAATTTTCATGTGGCCGCAGCCTTTATGTATAGGGTTTAGAATATGCACATGTATTAGTGACCGGGCATGTTCGAATGTATGAAGAAAATATTGCATGACGCTTCTATAGATAAAAGGTTGTCAGTGCTTTTGGTATAACAAAAGTTTCCCTGACATATACATAAAACAGTTTTTTAATATGTTGCTCGACCCCTGAGAGTGGTTATGACAAGAGTGGCATTGCATATAAATTCTTGGTGTAATTTCGTGTAAACCGTGTATTGTTGCACTATTCTCTCCTATTCGATTAAGGCATAAGTGTGTCTCCCTCACTCAACATATTTCTAGTGACCCCTGAGAGTGGTTGTGACAATACTTTGGCAATAATATTTGAAACATGTTAAAGAAGTAGTGTTTGGTAAAAAGTGAGCCTAGATGTATTTGAGTGTATGTTTGAGTCCATATGACATGTAGTAACAATGCATTTACCCATTTTACTGTGAAATATAACTGAAGATATGAAGAGAGATGTTTACAGTATAATGTTTGCCAGGTAACTCATGTTTTTGATCACTTGATCCACTTGAAGTAAACACGCATTTAGCCACTCATGCGATATATTATGTTTATATATATGCTTGACATATTTCAAAAGAACAAAAATACACCAATAATAACCGAGAAGGATATTAATTTATTATATATATTGTGGCTACAAATTTCGGTGTTTTTTTGGGACACCCTATATACATATTTCCGTAATGCTTATGAATCATAGAAATGCTTATTTTAGAGATACCACTGACGTCACGTTTTTCTATTTGGGATATGTCACGACAAATTTATAATATTAATGAAAATTAATACGAACGACGTCCGCCATCGCAAGTACGCATAGAAATAGATTAGTTTTGTAGCAGTTAAACTTGTCTAGTACATGCAAATCAGAATTGATTAGCGTGAAAACTTGGCAGTGGTAATGTGAAGGAAGCAGCTCTTGATGAAACTGATAATGATGTTTTAAGATGATTTGTTGAAGACTACAAGACGCCATATATCTTTGGTAATGGGCCATACAACATGGATATTAGAAATCGGCTACGCAGGTGCAAAAAAAACTATCTGCTGGATGACATTATAACACGAAATTAAAATTGTTGAACTGAGGAAAGAAGCACTTTTTTTCGAGTATTGCGAATGATTCACCCGCCAGACGATGAGAAAAAATGTAATAAATAAATCATCTCGTCCTCCGATTGACGAAAAAAACAAATAAATTCGGCCATTTTTTAAGGAGGTAATATTTTTTGGCTGAAATCTAAAAATTTGAATATGCAGTTTCATTCTTAATCTCGTATGTATACCAGAAGCTTATTTATATAAATATAATATGACAAAGTACACATTTATTATTGACATCAAATGAAATAAAATATTTACATTCCATGATATTCAATATTACATTTTTGTACAATAAATCAAAGGCAAACCTTAATTTTTGCACCCAATTTTTGCACCAATATATTACAATATTGAATCACTAATACTCAGTTAAGTTTTACGTTTTTGTGTTAATAACTAATCGAATTTTAACCAAGGTTTAATTCCAGGCAATAATAGTATTTATTTTTGCAAGATTGTCAAATAATGCAATTTATAAGATGATCAATTCTTTAGAAGAAGACGATAAGTTTTACAGTTTGATCAATCATAGCTATTTACGGGATGATTCGATTATAACAGTTAACACTCTTAAAGTAACGTTGTAAATTTTTATCACATATAATATCAAGTTGAGAAATATTTTTAAAACTCTCAAATAAATTTTGTAGATGCGTTTTTATGTTAGTAAACAATTGAATTTTAACAGATGCCTTCTATTTATTAGAATATATCGACTCAGTATTCATTTTACAAAACAGGAAATAAATATTTCCGATCTGTCAGTGGCAATGGTATTTATTTATGCAAACAATGCAATTTATAGCCTGTTCATTTTTTAGAAGAAGAAGACGGACACTTTTGCGGTTTTTGTGTTAATAACTCATGTAGATATTGTGTTGAAATTATAAAATCAGTCGAGATTGTTGAGATATCTTTAATACTAGTATTGTTAACGAGGTATTGTGCGGTTATTTGAAGGAGTCATTAATCAGGCTCAGAGACAGACGCTCGCCAGACACTCTTCACCAACTATTTATGGTATTTCTAACTTCTTTATTATTTCTTTTTATTCTTTTTGCCTCTTTACCGCTAACCATTCTTCCAACATATGCATTCCGCTTGAAAAATACACACATTATGCCGTTCAGGAAACATAGATCTTGAATCTGGTGCTGCACATCAACCCACTTATCTTAGAGGATATCTTAAACTCTTAGAGGACCTTTAATTCCTCTTAATAATTCATAACCGATATATTAAGTATAATAAAAATCTATATCAATCCAAAATAACCCATTATATATATATATATATAGTATATATATATATATATATATATATATATATATATATATATATATTTTATATCATACTGCAGCTACTACCACTAGAGCATTACGGGAGATCCCAGATGACAGTCCCGGGATAAAACATGGCGGACCGAAGAATCAGACAACTGTTGCTTCTATCAAACTCATCTGCTTGATCCACCAAATGTATTTTTTAAATTTAATTTTCACAATAATTTAGTGAAGAGTGTGGGAGTTTAGGAGAATATAATATGAGGGAGACATGTTAACCCATGTGCCGCAACGGACTAAGCCAACTATTGTTGCTAATTGCTAATTAGTATGGAATATGTTGAATTAAAATCCACATAGATTGAATGAGTATTTTTGTATATATATATATATATATATATATATATATATATATATATATATATATATATATATATATATATATATGCATAATACATTGGCTGAACAGAAGCTAAATATGAAAAATTTGTAAAATTATTGAGAATATTTTAAGAGTATGGCACAATTTAATCCTCATTATGAATACAAGATAATTACTGACAGCAATTTTAATTTGAGATTTATAAATACATTTTATAAATCTCAAATTAAAATTGCTGCAACACTGCAATCATTTATAAATAAATGATTTTCAGTGTTGCCACTAACAGTTTACCCCAAAACCTGACTTTAGTTAATGAATTTCTGAATTATAACTGAGGCTTGAAAGTAGTTTAAAATATTAATAAAACTTTCACATTGCAAATTAACATGAAATTTTATATGCCTAATTGTTGAGGTAAGCAATAATTGTGTATGAATTTGGTAATTCAATCTGTAAAAACCTTATTTAAGGTATCTTAGGTTAAGTTGAAATATTCTATTTGTATCTTTTTGCGATAACTTTTCTCGCATTAAAATATCCTCACCGATTAAGATAAGTGAGTACAAAAATAATTAATTGATTTTACAACAATTGAATGATTTGATTGCATAGATATGTTGGTTACATCAATATAATTAATAAAAATATTTAAAAAAGCACACATGTTGTATAAAACAGCTGATGAAAACACATTTCTCAATAAATTTCTATATCAAGATAAATGATGTGTTTAGTCTATCTTTAAAAAAAATTAATTGCTGTGATAACTGTTGTTTTTCCGACAAACTCTTTAATTTTCACATAAAATTGTGATTGATTTAAAAAAAATATGACAATTACGTAGACAATGTGTCGTTTTAATTAAATTTTCATTGTCGCAATAAAGCCATCACACCCTGTGAAACATTCATAATTAAGTCATAAAACGTATTAAACTGCTGTTATAAACTTCACAGTTTATGTGCTATTAATATAAAATGTAGGACATTTAACAAAGTTAATCAGATTTGTGAATAGCCAAAATGTCCGCCCATCGAATCACGTCTTTTTCCACTCGGAACATTTACAAAAATAGAGTCGCCAGTATCGAATCTCAAGTTCGGGGTTAATTATATTATAAATAAAAAAAACCTTATTTTCATTTCGGGGTCATCGTCTTTTTATTAAATTGAAGCGGTAGTAATATTTTGGAATAAGATACAAAAAAAAAAACACAACATATTCGTGCACCAGTTTTCATGTATTTCTAGACGTCTAGACTTACTCGTGTACTATGCTCTAATTTTAAAACAAACAGGGTTGCCTATTTTATATGAAAATAGTAATAAGCAAACACGTTATGTGCATACATTTAGATAATTTAAAGATTGTTTTATTTAATTCCAGCTTGTGATACTATTTTATATGATTTGGCGACGCTTTCTGGAAGTACATAGTAGTAGTTCCTGGAAGAGGCGTCTCTATTCTTATACTCGCCAATAATTGCTCTTACGCAATATACACGTGTAAAACAACCATAATGTAAACTAAAATCAATCTAAATATAATAAAAATACTATATAAAAGTATGGGAATACAACACATTCATAGACGAGATTGATTCGATAGGTTATTAACACCATAACCTATATTTATACAATGACAAGGAGAGAAGAAAACACATATTTGGCTTTCAATGAATATACAAATACATTATTAATAGCTTTTATTATAATAAAACGATGATATTATTATAATTTTTCATAAAATATCCTTATAAATTTGCTTCCGATATAGATATATAGGTTATTAACAGAAATAGACTTTTCGTCTTCTTCTTCTAAAAAATGAACAGGCTATAAATTGCATTGTTTTAACAATCTTGCATAAATAAATACTATGGTCAATGGCAGATCGGGAATATTGATTTCCTGGATTATAAAATGAATACTGAGTATTCAAATACATAATTGGAAGACCTCGGTTAAAATTCGATGGGTTATTAATACAAAGACGTATCTACATTTTTTTCCAACTTGAAATATTAGTGTTTCTTAATTGTAATTTATTATTAAATGACTAATTAAATGGTAACGTAAATTATGACATTTTTCACCAGATTTCAGACGAAAAAATATTATGTCCAGTTTTTTTATTGTAGAGTGTAATTGTTAATAAAAGTAGCGTAACCCAAGTAAAATTATATTTTAATGAATATGATACGTTGTAACATAACTTAACTAAACTCTAAATAAAATATGAATTATATTATTGTTTTCTAATTTAAATACGCTACGTATTTGCGTGTATATTTATATTTCAATATGTTTTGGTTGGATGGTGAGAGAGATTGAAAAGTGAGTTTATTGAGTTTTTTGCACGCCACATGCTGAGGTTTGTCATCTCTATATTGAAAAAAATTAAATATAAATATGTAGTGAGATGGAATCTTCACAATATCTATGGCTGTCTCTAATCTCTTGAAATGTCGCCAGATTTCCTCGTGACGAATTTGATAAAATCAGTTCTTTATAAATTAAATATCTCATGGATATTTTTTCAATAATATCGTGATATTTGGTTGAGCTTTAAGCAAGCAAAGCGCGAAGAAGCATTAAGAGTCTATTTAAATTCATCGTATAATATGAACATCTGGGAAAGATTGTATGTTAATAATTAAAAAAATAATAGTAAACCCGTCGATACTAATATTTACATTGTGATTAAATTTAAAAATGAATAAAAAAAGAGTGTGAAGTGCACGTGTTTTCTGTTCTTAGCAGACACGCGTCAAATTAGCGGTCGGGTAAAAAAATAAAATTAAGTGGCCGAAGCATAAAAAATATACGAAATAATAAATAAATTCAACATTAAGGGGAAAAAAATCATCGAGTGTTTGAAAGATTAATGTACGTGCATTCGATGAATGAAAACAGGATTCGAATGTTTAGACAGAATCAGTGAAATAGCAGAGTATATATATATATATATATATATATATATATATATATATATATATATATATATATATATATATAAGGTTATTAGAGTATTTATATATATATATATATATATATATATATATATATATAGTTATATATATATATATATATATATATATATAAGCAAATAAGTAAAGATTCATTTTACTTGTGACTTTTTGTTTGCAAATTTTCGATATTAAGTATTCAAAATGTGTAATTCGTAATAATTTATAATAATATAATAGAAGTATTGGACAAAAATGTCGCTAAAACCTCTTTTACAATCACTAAAACGTATTCTAGAATTTTATAGTCTTTCAGGACACTAATTTATAACACTTGGGTTTCCTAGGCGTACTTCGCCGTAAACGTATACCGTAAAGACGGTAATAAAGTTGCTTTATTTTAGTATTGATAGATTTTTATTGCTTTATGCCTCGTCCGAGGCTTGGACAAGGCATTAAGTAACAAAAAACTGACAAACAGTATAGCAAAATAACTCTACTACAGTCTTTTCGGCGCCGTACGCCTAGGAAACCATTACTTAATACGGAAGAATCCCAAGACATTAGTTTAGAATTTAAAGGACGTGTTAATAATTCAACGGGAGAAACCAAAAAATAAGATCAAATAAAATGCTTTAAAAACTTTTTGAAATATCATAAATACGGAGGACAAATCAAGAGTATGTACATCGTGAATTGAATGAAACTCAAAATATTTACATGTAACAACCGATTTTAAATATGTGGCTCAGTTTCATAAAATCTTAAGAGCACACAGAAATTGAAAGTTGTAATATTTTTAATATAATAATAGGCTAAATGTACGGCATCCTAGGAGTACGTTGTAAACGTACACCTTAAAGACGGCAATAGAGTTGCTTTTGATTGGTTTTTTGTTAATTAGTGCCTCGTCCGAGGCTCAGACGAGGCATTAACTAACAAAAAACCGATCATAAGTGTAGCTAAGTAACTCTACTATCGTATTTACGGTGACGTATGCCTGGGAATCCATTAGGAAACCGTAGCGTAATAATTGACAGGGACCTTTTGGAATTAATAAAATAATTATACAAGAACAATTAGAATCCCTCAGTAAAATATATACCACATAGAAATTAAAAATAAATAAATAATAAAAACTCACCAGTCCATCACATGCCGATAGAGCGACAGTAGAGCTTGGCTGACCTAATACTGCTCCTCTATAATGACAAGATGCTGATAAAGATTCAGCTTTTCTTCTGGTTCCAACGTTTCCTCCTCGTCTTTCCACCACCAGAGCTGGTGATATGAAGCCAAGTTCAGGCCTGAAATATTAATTAAATATAACTTGGGGGTCAACGACCGATGAATTAATTATGCTCTTGATAATAAATAATTAAAATATTTTTATTTATTATCAAGCACGCAGTTACATCAACGTTTTATTTCAGAATAGTGATGTAATAATCTCTATTGTCCTGTATTTGTTTAATTATCTTCAATTATAATGCACTTTGTGAAATGTGTTTTTAATTTCGCACATCGTGACCAATTTAACAGTTTTTTTATTGTGTCGATTATGTACATTACAAAATTTAGAGTAAAAACAGCTGTGATTGGTCACACCACAACATAATAATTTCACACACATATAAATATATATATATATATATATATATATATATATATATATATATATATATATATATATATATATACCTCTATATATATATATATATATATATATATATATATATATATATAATGTCTAGGGTCTGTGTATTTATGTACGGGTCTTTCAACCATCAGTGTTACCAGGTGGAAGAATAATATTTCATGTAATTATTTTAATACAATTAATATATATATAAAATCTCGCAATGGCTATTTTAATTATAATAATATTGAATTGATAATAATATTAAAATAATATTAGAGATATGTAATAATGCATAATAAATGACATTTCTCAAAAAAACAGTATTAATCGGGAGACTCGCTTTTTAAATATTGTGATGAGTGTTGTCAGAATATGAAAACCACATTAAATTATTTTATTAATAATTTTAATAAAAAAAATCAAACTTTCGAATGAAAAAACAAACAACTTATTATCTTTGTATTAAAAACAGATCAGAGCATTTAATCGATAAAAAAAAACTTTAAAGCAAAAATGAAATCACAACTCAAATATAACCGTTCTATTAAAAAACCAAGCAGAACATAAATAAACATTAACAAATTGAAAATTTCAATTAAAATTACCCTAGTTATATCATACTGCAGCGACTACCACTAGAGCATTACGGGAGATCCCAGATGGCAGTCCCGGGATAAAAGATGGCGGACCGAAGAATCAGACAAGTGTTGCTTTTATCAAACTCATCTGCTTGATCCACCAAATGTATTGTTTAAATTTAATTTTCACAATAATTTAGTGAAGAGTGTGGAGAATAGAATATGAGGGAGATTGTTAACCCATGTGGCGCAACTATTGTTGCTAATTGTGAATTAGTATGGAATATGTTGAAGTTGTCAAACAATAATAATAATGTCAATAAAATCCACATAGATTGAGTATTTTGAGTCACACGGGAAATCGACCGTACAAATGAATTATTAATGAAGAGAAAGAACCGATCGGGACATTTTTTAGTCCTCGCAAATGCCGACTAACTGTACGACAAGTCCTTTTTATTGTCGGAATATTAAACCGATACCACTTGCGCACTATTCATAATTTAATATTGTCGAGAGTGGGCAGTGCAAGTATATTGTAGATAAAAGGTGCAACAAGTCAACAGTTGGACTATCGTATATCCGATATGCTGGTCTGATAAATAGGTTTGTGAAACTTCAAGCATTTGTTGCAAGGGAGACCGATTCTTATCCCAGTTTAGATTTATACGACGAGACACACAAACTGCCGATACGTTCCACAACTGTGGTGCGAATTATTTATTTATTATTACCAGACATACATATAAACATAAGATGAGTGGCTAAATGCGTGGTTAGTTCAAGTGGATCAAGTGGCCAAAAACATCAATTACCTGGCAAACATTATACTGTAAACATCTCTCTTCATATCTTCAGTTATATTTCACAGTAAAATGGGTAAATGCATTGTTACTACATGTCATATGGACTCAAACATACACTCAAATACATCTAGGCTCACTTTTTACCAAACACTACTTCTTTAACATATTGCGTTAAAGTATTGTCACAACCACTCTCAGTGATCACTAGAAATGTGTTGAGTGAGGGAGACACACTAATGCCTTTATCGAATAGGAGAGAATAGTGCAACAATATACGGGTTTACACGAAATTACACGAATTATTTATATGCAATGCGATATCTAATGTTTATATCTATGAATGTAATGTAATTAGTCTATGATGGTACGATTTTGTTATTATTTATTTTGAAAAGTCCTCATTTCGCCTGCTTGGTGTTAGTACCTGTCAGTGAATAAATACGCTTTCAATTTTAGCGAAAAGTGGACTTATAATTTAACAGGTCCATATATATGCGTCCAAAACAATTAATTTATATCTATAGAAGTGTATTGTCACAACCACTCACAGTGATCACTAGAAATATGTTGAGTGAGGGAGACACACTTATGCCTTTATCAAATAGGAGAGAAGAGTGCAACAATACACGGGTTAAC
Organism: Agraylea sexmaculata; assembly: GCA_022606485.1. Classification (NCBI taxonomy): domain Eukaryota; kingdom Metazoa; phylum Arthropoda; class Insecta; order Trichoptera; family Hydroptilidae; genus Agraylea; species Agraylea sexmaculata. Next base: position 14,089 of record JAGTTH010002049.1, read on the forward strand.
TCAAAGTTAATAAATACTCAAAGTTCATAAATACTGTAAAATTTTACCTTATCTCACAGGAGAGACAAAATTATTTTAGATAGATCGAAAAGTGACAGAAAAACAGTACGAGCGGTAAAAGCAGCGCCCCAAGCGGCTGTCACACAGAAGCTTTGATGACAAATTCATGCTTTGGACGTCATTTAAAGTCTACACTTTCTATCTATTTTTTTAATAACTAGGGAAAATGTATTCTCACTTTTAATACAAAAATCTATTTGACATCATATACGTATATTATTAATTAATTATATATGGTCTAAATAATTCTTGGTTTCTCTTTTTTATAGCATAAAACATTTCAAATATTATTTTATTATGATACAGCCGTGCATGTGCGTGTTTAAAGTTTGATATTTGCTATATAATTGTATGAAAGAAAGACTAATATCTAATAAAATTTATATTGGAATGTGCTGTAGCCTCAAATTCAAATGAAAAATATTTTTTTTATCTAGAAATTGTGTAAATAAATTGATTTTAATGTGGAAGACCTTGTACCACCTAGGATTGTTGTGCCATGTGGATGGAAAGTGTAAATATTATTTTAAAAAGGACACAATGATTCACATAAAAAGCGGTTTTCGGGTGCAATTTTTTCATTCGATTGTGGCGAAAACCGCCTCTTTTCGGCAACTTTCACACCAAACATGGAGTCATTCTGTCTGTCTGATGATCAGGCCAGGTGTTGTCAACAATCATGTGGCAGAAAATTATCAAAAAATACTATTATTTATACCCCACATTTAAATGTTGGCGACCTCTGAGATGTGAGCGCCGTGCGAACGGAATTTTAATAGTGATTCACCTTATTTATTGTCCCCATGCAGAGATCGCCAACAATAATATTATTTAGTGCTGGACACTGCACTTGACTACCACTGAACTGTTATAAATAGAGTGGTTTCTCGATCAATTGTTCCACAAATAGATTGTTTTCATACTAAACATTTCTTAGAGGCAATTTTATATGAATGAAATAAATAAATGTAAAATCGTATTCGAAAAACGAATAAAAAAACAAGCACGTTGAATTTCATTATCAATAGAAATTACATTAAAAAATATAAGATAATTAAACAAGTCATCTTTAGTGTTTTTTAAATAATTTTATATAGCAAATATAGAACAAAATAAAATTATAATTCGTACTCAGATAAGTGAAAAAAATATTTTTATTATTAATTACTTAATTCGTAAAGTATTTAAGAGACAAAAAACACTGAGTACTACACAGAAATAGCTGATTCCAAGATGGTGGCCCAAAAAGCAGTATTATTATACAGGGTGGACTTGAATTACCTGAGAATATTTTAAGGGGTGTTAGGATATTAAAAATATAAGCGAAAAAATATTATATATGTACATATTTAAAAAAATATATCAATTACGTATTTAACAGACACAATACACACGACAGTCACTACTGAGTACTTTACAGAAACAGCTGATTCCAAGATGGTGGCCCAAAAAGCAGTATTATTATACAGGGTGCACTTGAATTACCTGAGGATATTTTAAGGGGTGTTAGGATATTAAAAATATGAGCGAAAAAATATTATATATTTTTATTATTAATTACGTATTTAACAGACACAATATAAACGCGACAGTCACTACTGAGTACTTTAAAGAAAAAGCTGATTCCAAGATGGTGGCCCAAATTCGATTCCAAAAGCACTATTAATACTTAAAATTTTTAATTAATAAGAAAAAAATACTCATCCCGTGAGAATACAAAGTTTTGATTAAAGCCTTGAATTTTTTACCGATAAGTCTCTATTCACCCCATTTTAGGATATTAAAAAAATACAATATCAAACAAACGCGATACCCTATCATCCCCTAAAATTAAAGTTAATTTAACTAAAATGTTAACATTTAACTAAAATGTAACAGTTAAGTCCATCATGTATATGTATTACTTTTTGTTTCTTACATTTGTATAGCAAATGTCAAACTTATCGCCAATCACAGCCGATTGCGTTTCATTTTCAGATACTAAGGTCGGTTTTTAATGCTTAGTAAATATTGACGTATTCATTATGTCAATTACAAAGCTACTACATATTTACTAAACATGGAAGAAACAACCCTAAAAACAACCTAATTTTAATAATTTATTATTGTGAAATATTCTAAATATTATAATATAATCGGTTTGCTATAATTGTATACATTTTAATAGGACTATATTTATAAATTATTCTAATTTAATCGAATTCCTTTATCATTGAATCAATTCCATTGAACAGAATGCATTTAGATGTCTATTTTGATAAGGATATTGCATACGAAGCTATTTTAAAGTTGTTGAAATATTCTAGATAAACGCAATTTAATAGCTTCGCTCCTCGACAATATTAGACATTGTTGGCATTTTTTATTATATTATAAACAAATCAGCGGTTCTAAAAGTGTTAATGTGTGGTGTCGAACGTGTTGAAAGCTCACGTATGAGATAATTAGTTCTGCACCGCATATGTGTAATTGCATATGAAACTGTGAAATTAATACCGATTTAATAAATAAATTAATGTCCGACAATTATTATATTATAAACTGGGGTAATTTTCATTGAAATTTTCAATTTGTTAATATTTTTTTTTATATTCTGCTCGTTTTTTTAATAGGACGGTTATATTCTGAGGTTTGTTTTCATTTTTGCTTTAAAGTAGTTTTTTTATCGATTAGAAGACATTTTTAATTTTAAAAATGAATTATAATATTATGCATTATCAAATTAAATATCTCTAAAAATATTTATTTGCTTTGCTTCGTTTGTTCTTTCATTCGAAATAAGTTTGAATTTTCAAAATAAATTACACATTAATAAAATAATTTTATACGGTTTTCATATGATGACAACACTCATCACAATATTTAAAATGCGAGTCTCCCAATAAATATTGGTTTTTTGAGAATTTTTCATATATTTAATTAATAATTAGGTATATTTATCATTAAAAATATCGTTTTTAAATGTATTAATTATTATTTTTCCCTCTGGCAACCCCGAGCTCGATAAGTCACTCCGTTTAAATATTATTTATAAAATAATTTAATGTGGTTTTCAAATGATGACAACACTCATCACAATATTTAAAAAGCGAGTCTCCCTATAAATATAGTTTTTGAGAATTGTCATTTAATATGCATTATTAAATATCTCTAATATTATTTTGAAATTAATATCATACCGTTTCGAGATTTTAGATATGTTTTAATTGTAGTAAAATAATTATATGAAATATTATTCTTCCATCTGGTAACACTAATGATTGAGGGATGCATCCGCATACATACATACATACAGACATACAACATACACACACGTTCAACAATTATAGATATGATTAAAATGTTGTGAAATACTAACCTCAAATTCAATGTGAGCGCTCTTCCACCCACTGTGAGATTGTAATGGACCTCCTCCAAGTTTTGGTCGGGATCCTGATCCTCGTCGATGGATCGTCTTCTCCTGGCTCTTTCCGCATGGGTGTCCTCATGTAAAGCCTTAATTCTATGTGATAAGAACGAGCCGTCCCTGGAAACCCTTATTGGGACGGTCACTTCAATTTCATCCTCGTCTACATGAGGACCAGCGTAGAGACCTAAAGTATGGAAATAATCTATTAGTGAAGAATTAAGTAATAATGTAAAGTTTAAAACAGTTATGTTTGTTTCGCACGGTTATTATTGCGGACAAGATTTGGTCTTTTGCACACTTGTCCATAGACGGAGATAATTATTATTTAAATAATCCAAAATCACAAAAGCTGTGGTGTTAGAGCATCAACACATACGAAATATATTTCAACCCATTGACGGCTCGTCGCGAATATATCTTGCGTTAAATTCTAAAGTACACGGTATTTAATAAAAAATAAGCCACACAATTCAACTTCGCAACTTAATTACTTTATTTGGGCCTCTCTTCATACTTTAATAATATAAAGTTTTTGATCTTTAATTAATGGAATTTTATAAATATGGTATAAATGGATCGAATTTCATAGAGGACGCAATTTTTATTTAAAAAACAAATGGCTTAAAATTATTTGACTATGAAATCGAGATGCGCATACGACGATAAGAATGCCAGACAACTGGATGTATAAATATCAAGATGGCGGTCCAAGCAAATGAGTCTGAGTGAGACACATACTGTTGCCTCTGCCTAACTCATCTGCTTGGTCCGCCCTCTTGATATTTATCATCCACTTGTACGATCTTCTAATTTAATCGGTGGTGTCGGTTTCAGTAGGAACATAAAATTAAAATGAAAATAATTACATTGAATGAAATTTCTCATATGTTGGCGAATATTTTATACATTAATTAGATTTTAAAGGCCAATTGCTAGGATAACATGTTAATTAATACAATAAAATAAAAATACATGTGGGGCAAAATCCACAAAATCTCTTTAGAATCATATTTTTATAATATCAAAATGGAGAACAATAACACGAATTCACGATGTATATTTATAATGATATCCGTTTGAAAAAAAAATGTATCTGGAAGCTTTTGATCGTAAGCTCCTTAAATAGGGATTTCAAAATTCATGTTCAAAATTGATCTGAATTAAAACTAAAATATGTGGAATAATCACTTGAAATTATATCACAACAAATAATCGACGATTTATTTGTATAAAAAAAACATTAATTATATATTATTGATATTTAGCAGTGCGTGTACAAGCATACAGTAAAGATTCTATTGATGCAGAAGAATCACGTAGTCGGCCTTCTCGTGAATTACGTGTTTTAAGATTGCCTCTTATTATATACGACACGTAAAATATATGGGAATAGAGACATTTCAAATAAATACTATATGTATATTTTAATTCAAAGACTATGCCGGTTTTCAAGTAATTTATTTGCAAGACGCCGATGAACATTTGTTTAATTTATTCATGAATATATATATATATATATATATATATATATATATATTTTATATCATACTGCAGCTACTACCACTAGAGCATTACGGGAGATCCCAGATGACAGTCCCGGGATAAAACATGGCGGACCGAAGAATCAGACAACTGTTGCTTCTATCAAACTCATCTGCTTGATCCACCAAATGTATTTTTTAAATTTAATTTTCACAATAATTTAGTGAAGAGTGTGGGAGTTTAGGAGAATAGAATATGAGGGAGACATGTTAACCCATGTGCCGCAACGGACTAAGCCAACTATTGTTGCTAATTGCTAATTAGTATGGAATATGTTGAATTAAAATCCACATAGATTGAATGAGTATTTTTGTATATATATATATATATATATATATATATATATATATATATATATATATATATATATATATATATATATATCTTCTTCTTTTCCTTATATATATATATAATATAATATATTTGGGTTCGCATGATTGAATAGGGTGTGGTGGCGCCAGTTTTGTCGTTCTTTACAATGATTCCTCTCAAAGATACAAAACTATTGTAGTCTATCTATGCCACATGTTCTCAACATATTAAATATAAGTCAAAAAGCCATAAACCAATTAGCTTATATTTATAGAGATGCCAATAATAAAAGAAGTCAACTATAGCAGGCATTTGGCGCGAAAGGTTTCGTGTGGTGGCCGCTTGGGGCGCTGCTTCTACCGCTCATATGTTTAACTGTCACTTTCTAATAACATTACACTGTATTTCACTAAATATTGTAAAATAAATATAACCAAATAATTGATTATAATTGACTTCTCATAATTGAAAGTACTATGGAATAAAAAAAACATTTCGTATTTCGTACCACCGATATTCGAAGGCTAGACAAGTGGAAAATAAATATCAAGATGGTGGACCAAACAGATGAGTTAGATTTACATTGAAATTAAAGGGTTTTTTAAAATTAAAACGAAATATTTTTACTGATTAAAAGATGAAAAAAAAAATGATTTGAATTGGATTTTTTAAAAAATTATGTTTAAAAATCTGATTGTTGTATAAAGTATAGAGTTTAAGATTACGACATATATTAGCAAATAGGAAGAAATGAAGCCTACAGTTTGTTAAATTTAT
>JAGTTH010002050.1:0-15426 GCA_022606485.1 Agraylea sexmaculata
GTTATGATTTTAAATGCCAGCATTGGAAAGTATAACATATAGATTGTAAATCATCCGTATTTTAATATAATTTATTACAAATTAAAGATATTATGAATATTAATATGACTTTAATTAAACTACAGTACACACGATACTGCATTTTTGTTTTTAAATAATATATATTTTCCTTTATAAGACGCGGTATTACCATTATCTCTTCCTTTACCCATCTAAATTCCTTATGGGAATGCTCGGGTATGACTCTCTCGAGCTCCGCAGAGATGTGGCACTAATGTGATAGGTTTTTCTTGTGATTAGAGGCCAAATATCAATCCCAGATATACTTCTTCGCATCAGTTTGTTTGTTCCCGAGAATTATACGCGCTGTCGCTCTCACTCCTTGTTTGCAACCCCTAGGACCCATACTAACATACTCAGTCACTTCCCATTAACCAGATCTATTGTTATTTTGAATGAATGGAATGCCAGGAATCAGTTTTTTTTTTATTTTTATTTCAAATCGCATGTGAAAATATAAAAGTATTTTTTTAAATTAATAACAACAGAAAGGCTTATGTTAAATTATTTATTTAAAGGGCTAAACATTAAAAACATAATGTACTGAAATAAGGTGGATCATTTTAATTCTATGAGAAAAATAAGGTTAGCAATCATAACATTTCTCTTGAAAGTCAATATAAATTCAATTTAAACGTAATAAAACTTTAATTTTAATGTCACTCGTATATATTAAGATATTTAGGTACTTTCTTTCGGTTTTTAAATACTATTTTTATATCAGGACAAAAATGAAAACATTGTGAATAAAATATATTAATCACACTAGATGTTTTTCAAATATTTAGGTGAACACGTATATAGGTAAACGAATATATTTTTATTTTATCCATTCATTTATGAAATGGGATGTTATTATATTGAACGTATATGTAAAATTAACGAAAAACTACAACCTTACAAAGTTTTTACCGTCTTTACTCGTGTTGAACAATCGCCTTAATATTCACTTTTTGTGAAGCATAAACATGGTTTAAAAATAAAATATTTTTCCCGATTTCTAGGTCACAATGGTAGAGGAAAAAGGAGGATTAAATTTTATTAAATACTTTCATGTGATTATAGACAGTCACGTGTAAGCTTGTCGGCCGACCGTGAAATCTCTCGTGTTGTTTATTATAGGGACTTGAACACTCAGCATAGAATATTGTATGTAATGTGGAAATTGTAAGGCTTCTTGTGTTGTTAACACACATTGCCTTAATTAATCTTGTTTGGAGCTTTACTTGAGGCAAAAGGACGTTTGTTAAGTCTTTGATTGCTTGTATGAATTCTAAAAATTAGTTGTGCCTGTCTAACCGGTGACCTAACACACAAAATACTTCAATTTCAGATGCTTTGATCAAGTGGTAGACCCAAATCAAGATGGCTTACCACGGCCTCTCACAACATGTGGACCTGGATCGAGTGGCCGATCCCCTGGATAGGTTCACACTCGAAGGACTTATCGGGGAAGGCACCTATGGAGAAGTTTTCTCAGCTCGGGATAAAAAATCAAAGAAGAGAGTTGCTATCAAAGTAAGATTTCTAAAGCCACAACACATTAAGAATAAAAAACATTCTCTCAAAAATATAACTTTTAGATTTTAGAAAGTATATCAGAAAACATAGAGGAGATAGAAGAAGAATTTTTAGTATTCAGAGATCTCTCTCACCATCCAAATCTGCCCACATTTCACGGATTATTTTTAAAACGAGGAAAAATAGCCGAGGAAGATCAACTGTGGTTTGTAATGGAGGTAAGTGAAATAAATTAATGCAATATTAAACAAAATATTCACATTGATTTGTATTTTCAGCTATGTACTGGAGGATCAGTTACCGATTTAGTGCAAGGTCTGAGAAATAGAGGAGATCGATTGTCTGATGAACAAATAGCGTACATAATTCACGAGACAGTAGAAGCTCTAATATATCTCCATAGTAATCATTGCATGCATAGAGATGTTAAAGGCCATAATATTCTTCTCTCGGAAGAGGGCCATGTAAAGCTGGTTGATTTTGGTGTGTCATCACATTTGGCTGCAACAATGGCTCGTAGAAATACCTCTGTCGGAACTCCATACTGGATGGCACCAGAAGTATTTCATTTTTTTCACTGACAATAAAATGTAATGTAATGTGAATGATTTGTTTGATTTTGATATTATTTTAATAGGTAATTGCATGTGAACAACAATTGGATCATTCTTATGATGCTAGGTGTGATGTCTGGTCAATTGGAATAACAGCTATAGAATTAGCCGAAGGAGATCCTCCTTTAAGTGATTTACATCCGATGAGAGCTCTATTTCAAATCCCCAGAAACCCTCCACCAAACCTATCCTATCCAGAGCAATATACACCGATGTTAACCGATTTTATATCAGAATGCCTTGTAAAAGATTTAGATCAAAGACCTTTTGTTCGAGAATTAAAAAATCATCCCTTTCTCAAGCATGTGCCAAAATTTGCCGAAAACGTAAGAGTCAACTTTTTTGTATGATGCCTTCTATTTTTGACTAAATAAATATTTTAGGTGAGAAAAGAACTTCAGCTTGAAATATGCAAACAGAGAGCTGAAGGACGTTGCTGTAAAAAAGCAGACGCTACAACTAAAAAAGGAAAACTTAAAGCTGATAGAAAGTCAAGGCCAGAAAAAATGTATATGGATGATTTAGCTGCATTAGATGTTTTGACTGAAGAGTCAATTGTTGAACAACTACTGACTAGATACAATCAAAATCAAATTTATACATATATGGGTGATATTCTTGTAGCAGTTAATCCATTTTGTGATTTGGGTGTTTATGGAATAGATGTAAGTTTGTTTTATACAAATATTTATTTAATTTAATATTTTATGACTAAATTATGAGAATATATTATTAGGAACAACAAAGATACAGTTGTGCTTGTCGCTCAGATAATCCACCACACATATTTGCTGCGGCTGATGCAGCACATCAAGCACTTCTTCATCAAAGAAGACATCAAGCTATAGTCATTTCTGGGGAAAGTGGGGCTGGAAAAACTGAAAGTGCAAATCTACTTTTAAAACAACTAGTTTATTTGGCGAAGGTGAATTATTTATATTCAATCAAGTTATTATGTATGTTTAATAATATGTTTGTATTTTATCAGGCTCCTAATAGAAACTTGGAAGAGAGGATCCTACGTGTTAATCCTATTATGGAAGCGTTTGGGAATGCTAGAACTGGCATCAATACAAATAGTTCACGGTTTGGTAAATACCTTGATTTAACAATGACTCAAGGAGGAAAAGTTACTGGTGCCAGAATATCTGTCTACTTATTGGAGCAATCAAGAGTTGTCCACCAAGCTAAGTTAGTTTACTTATAATTATCTCCTATTACTCATATACAAGTAAATCATTAAACTTTTTAAAAAAAAATTTTAGTGGTGAAGGTAATTTCCACTTATTTTATTACTTGTATGATGGATTGGAGAGTTGCGGTAAAGCGTCACACTTCTTTTTGAACAACAATCTAAGAAGCAAACACAGATACTTAAGGTCTTTATCACCTGTTTATACACAGTCAAATATTGATAAGTGGAATCAATTGAATGAGTCATTTAAGGTGTTTATTTAAAGATTAACTACATATTTTAAAATGATCAGAAAAATATATAGCTGGTTTTCTTTTCATAGCTAATTGGATTTCAAAAAGAAGAAGTTGATACGGTCTATAGAGTACTTGCTGCAATTTTACATCTCGGAGACATAGAATTTGGAGAAGTTATCTCACAAGATAATACTGACAACAAGTCGAAAGTGATTGATCCGTCGCCTTTGCAGAGAGGTAAAACCTAAATAACTAAATGTTCACACTTAAACAGACCATCATATCTCTATTTAAATATTTCAGTTTCCAAACTTTTGGGAGTGGATCCAGGAGAGCTTAAAGAATGTCTAACCTGCAGTAGTGTTGTGACAAGAGGAGAGACTATTACTCGACACAACACTCTGACTGAATCCGGAACTGCCCGAGATGCTATGGCTAGGGGATTATATTCAAGATTATTTGATTGGATTGTCAATCAAATTAACTCACTTTTATCATTCAACAGGCCGCATTGGTAATAATGAGTAACATAATAAACTGGATTTCATCAATAATAATTTTATAAAATATCTATTTATTTTAGTTTTGAACAATTATCCATTGGCCTATTAGATATTTTTGGTTTTGAAAACTTCTCCTGTAATTCTTTTGAACAATTATGCATTAATGTTGCCAATGAACAAATTCAGTTCTATTTCAATCAACACATATTTACATGGGAACAACAGGAATATTTAGTTGAGGGTGTCCCTGTAGATTTGGTTGAATTTTCTGATAATCGTCCCGTATTGGACATGTTATTATCTCGACCGATGGGCCTTTTGGCATTATTGGATGAAGAAAGTAGATTTTTAAGATCAAATGATCGCTCATTAATAGGTATGGTTTTATTTTGAAATTATTACAATGGTTTTATGTTATGAAGAATATTCATTTTTTAGAAAAATTCCACAATAATATTAAAAGCAAATATTATGTAAGACCAAAATCAGATGCTATCTGTTTTGCAATCCATCATTTTGCCGGTAGAGTCGTATATCAAGCTAGTGGATTTCTTGAAAAGAATCGAAACTTCCTACCACATGAAGTAATACAACTCATGCGGCAGAGTCAATATGACATTGTGAGATTCTTATTTCAATGTCCTATAACAAAAACAGGAAATTTATATTCTGCTATACAAGGAGATACAGATTCTAGAAAATCTAGTACACCAAGTTCTAGTGATGGAACAAGAGTAAGTACAGCAAATACATATATGTATTTCATGTTAATTAGGCAAATAAATCACATTTGTAACATAATTTAAGGAGCGTTATAACAGCAGAGGACTAGCGTCTCAATCAAGAGCACAACAAACAGTTGCGACATACTTCCGATATTCACTTATGGACCTTTTACAAAAAATGGTCTCGGGTTCTCCACAATTTGTTCGATGTTTGAAACCCAATGAATCTAGATCACCTAAAATGTTTGACAGTAATAAAATACTGAAACAGCTTCGATACACTGGTGTGTTAGAAACTATACGGATTAGACAAAATGGTTTTTCTCATAGAATGCAATTTGTTGAATTTTTGAAAAGGTTGGAAATTAGTTAATAAATTTGTTTAAAAAAAATCTTACTAATTATTTGAATTCAATTTTCAGGTACAGTTTCCTTGCCTTCAGCTATGATGAGAAGGTTCAAGCCAATCGGGATACGTGTCGGTTACTTTTAATAAGACTTAAAATGGATGGTTGGGCTCTTGGAAAAACTAAAGTTTTCCTCAAGTATTATCATGTTGAATTTTTGGCAAAAATATATGAAGATCAGGTAAGATATTTATTTCATTTTTTAAATATCTTTAAAAATATAAGCTTCTTAATAAGTTTTTTCTTATCAGATAAAAAAAATTGTCTTGGTACAAGCATGTGTAAGAAGATGGCTTGCTAAGTGTTGGTATCAGAAGACAAGGTGGCAAATGGCAAGAAGTGTGGTGACTTTGCAGCGCCATGTAAGAGGATGGATAACAAGGAAGAAAATTAAAGAAAGACAAAAGATGATTGCAAGAGAAATTGAAAAAGAAAGAGACAGACAACGAGCTATTATAGAAGCAGAAAATAGAAAACAATTGAAATCCACCCAGCAAAACGGTAAAATATTGAACTCTAAGATACATTTTACCAAATGCTCAAAATTACCTAATTATATTTTTAGGATTTGGAAATATATCCAAATTTCAATTAGCAATGAAAAAAATCACAACCAATGACAATAATATAAAAGACAAAGAAAATCTCAATTGTGACAAAGCGGCTGTAATCATTCAAAGTCGTATGTATTTCATTTATAAAATTAGTATATTACATACATATAATGCTCACATCTTACCTTAATTATTAAAGATTTTCGAGGATATACTGTCAGAAGAAAATGGGGTGAAAAACTCAAAGATCCTCAACATCATCCCAAAAGACCTGCACCTCAACCTCCTCTTCATGATCGTCAAGCACATCTTATGATGTTTTCAAAAGAAGTAAATATTAATATTAAATTGAATACCCACATACATATATAAATGATTTCTTGGAATATTTTCAAACTAGATTCATAACGCTAATCAAGAAGCCCACAAGATTATGAGACGTAACAAACCAGGAATTGCTCTGAATGAAATAAAACCAATGCCAGATAATTATACACCACCTCCAGGATTTGCTGTAATGAGTTCGATTGTAAAACACTCTTCAAATGCTGATCATAATATACAGGATCAGCATGCATTATCGAGGTAATCTTATTATAAGACACTAATCATTAATCAACCCATGATTAATGATAAAATAACTTGTGAAATTTATTTTGTGCTGCTTTCTTGGGAAAATAAAGTCCATCCCCAGAATTTGATGATGAAGAAAACAACTTAATGAGTTGGGATGAACCTTTTTTACAAAAAGAAAGTCAATACAGACCAGAAAGGTACCATATAGAGTATTTTGATTTTGTATGCTTTAGGGTAGAATATGTTATAATTTTGTGATTGAGCTAACTTTCTTTTTATTTTCTACCACATACCAATATGTTATATATTTTCAGATTTGTATCGTCAGAAAATAAATTGTTATCAGTATCGAATGCAAAAATCTTATCCGATAGACAACTTTCGAACGCTTGGCACAGTGTACTACCGACACCTAATAACAACAATAATGAAAATAGGGGTGTTTCCAGACCATGTGGAGGATTAGTAAGGTAAAATATAAATAAATTGCATGATCAGTTCATAGTGTTTCTAACCATGTGGTATTTTGTAGTCATAAAATTAACGAACTTCACAAAAATAAGTGGACGGAATCAAATAATAATAATAATCATTATGATAAAATACGAGATGGAAAGAGCCCATCAAGATATTCCCCGGAAAGTATATATATGAAAAATGATTTAAGATATCCAAGAATTTCCCCCCAAATAGTTAACGACCGATCTATTCAAGAAGCCTGTTTCAAAAATGATAAAAATTTTGATAACCATATTGATGATGATCTCAGCGGACCTTTTAACTTCAGACAAATGCTACGACCAACCAGGGGTCCTACAGAGAGTTTAAGAAAGAGAAAAGGTCGTCCTGTTATATCTTTGTGGAATAACCATCCCAGTAATGAAATATTCATCAAACCTTCAGGAATCAACATTCCCAATAAGAGGAAACCGAATATACATAATCACTATCCTTGAACTATGTACAAACAATATCCAAATTATTATTGATTGTTATTAAAAATGACAAAATATAAATATAATATTGTGCCAGACATACATCTTCACCATAATACTGATTAATTTTCATACCTAATCTAGTCACAGTAACATTAAAATTGAGAAGAAAAAAAGAGTGTGTGTCATTGATTTGCTTTTGTATTGATATTTGTTTGTGATATTGTGCCAATGACTAGAAGTATTATTTTTTATATAAAACCTATATAAATTATCTTGTAGCGTGTTATAAATAATATAATGTTAAATTAACTACTTTAGAACCAAAGTTTCATTTTGTATCACCATTAATTAAGACCTTAATAAATAAACATTTAATTTGAATTGTTTACGTTGTTTTTTTTATTTTAAATTCCGCATTTTTTTTCGTTTTTGAAATAAAAGAAGCATTAAGCAGTCGCAAAATTGGCAGGAATTTACATACCTACTCGATTTGATTGATGGTTTTTAGACAAAAATACACACATCGAAAATATAACAAGAATTCAATGTGAAAATATGCGATCTCTCGATATTCACTCTATAATAATATAATACATTTTATCGATTCGTTTGGATATTGACCGATCAATAAAGTAATTTATTATTCTAATCAATCTAATCTACGCCTACGATAAGGCTTTGTTCCATTAATATATATTTGTATATGACCCTTCAATATTTATTTATTATTAATAAAGTTAAAATAGTGATAAATAATATTATTGAATATATTCAGTTGATTTTTAAAAGACCACCCATCCAAATTGATTGAGCCGAGATTTGCAGGAATGAAGGAACTCGTGACATTTCACTCAAAATTTGACCATTATTCATTTTGCAATTATAGGCCACTCTATTAAAATATAATATAGTAAAATACACTCTAAAATTAAAGAATATCAATATTTCAATGCGCTTTTCTTCCGTCTGCACATTTTAAATTGATATAAACCACTCGATAATGCCATTTAAACAATTGCCTTCCACTGGATATTTAAATATGGAAAATATGTGGGGCTTCATATAAATACGATTATTTCAGCGAACCACTTCATTGTTTCACAAATAACCTTAAAATAATTCTTATTTAAACATAAAAATAATAAAATACTTACCATTTATTAAACTTATAGTTTTTCCCAGGAAACAAAGCGTAGAAAAATGATTATTTTTTATTGACTGATTATTAATACGTTAAAAATCATTGTTAAAAAATATCGTACTGTCCAGAAAATTATATGCATGGTCATACTTTGTTTTAGGATCTCTGCATCCAGATCTAACTAACCTAAATTTAACCCGGATTGTTGACCTTTTGAAGGAAATGGCCGATAATGACCTATTTTATCTGTCTCTTTCTATATTTCTACAGAGTGCCCACCTGTTCCTGTGTAAGATGAATACTGACATGTCTCCAAAAGCTGACACATTAATTATATTAAAACCAAAAGATAGCAAAATTACATGAAAGACATTTTAGAGTTAGTACTAATTTTAGAAATATTCGTGCATCAGTCTGCTGCTGATTTTTTTTCCTTAAAGTGTCAGCTATACTTATCTCTTTTGAATAAACTTATAATACAGCTTATTGTTAGCTATGATTTTTTTTTTAACCAGCGTAATAGCAAAAGGTCAGTGGCTAAAATACTTTGATCATGGGTTCAAATCCCGCCCAAATAAAAAGAAAATTGGTTTGCTCAGTTATTATATATATATATATATATATATATATATATATGATCTCTTTTCCACCAATTCTGCCACCTACAGGGCTTGTTTAGGAGCGACCTTATACTATATTAACATATACTCCTTTTTAAATCAATTTATCCCCTTATCATAAAGTTATCCTCAATTTAATTATATAAATGATTGCTTCATACATCTTACTTTTTTTTATTTTACTTATAAATACATATAATTACTACATCATACTGCAGTACCACTACAGCATTACGGGGGATCCCAAGTCGCCGATGTTATATATATATATATATATATATATATATTCTTTTAAATCTTTTTTATTATTTTTGTCTAGTCTGTAAAAAAAGCTCTTATGAGCCTTTATATACAAATAAATAAAATCCCGATCGATCGTCTTGATCCAGGTTCACTCTGATTTCCTGATTGTAGGGTAAATATTAAGTCTGCCCAAAAAATGATGAGGACTGCGGTATCATAATGACGCATCAGGTCCGCTTGTTATGATATCGCAGTCTGATATTTATACATTACATATGTGTACTATAAATAAATATATTTTTTTAAATAAAGAATTCAGAAAGGTGGTTTGGATTGATTGTAAAGGTGAGGAATTCTCGTTTAATTCGTAATGTAGTGGTATTATTTAGTGAATGGATGCAGTTAAGAATCGATAGCGCGCGAAATGGGGGCGTCGTTGTCGTATTTGGAAACGTGGCGTTCTGGTTTAATAATATTGGGAGTTTGAGTCGAGCGAGCGTCGGGACGCCACGCTGGCGTCTAAGCACACACAAGGGGCTTCAAGCCCTACTTCATCACAGAGCACGCCCCCTAATATAGGCAGTAATCTGCTTCAGGTGCCCACCAGGTCCATCGAGCAGACACTGTTGCCCCTCATCAGGCAGGTACGTCACACGCGCCGCACTCGTTTTGATATATACATATTTTTAGACACATAACCACAAACATGAGCGCGACATCTGCTCCCGTCTTGCCCCCGTTTAACTATTATCATCATATTCATTCAAATGTGCCCGCTTCTCCTCAAGGACTTGTTGCTCTCGCCGAGGACGGATCCCGACCACATTTCAGTACAAATAACCACACATGCGCACAGCTTTCCCCCCAATTCTCGATCGCTGATATTTCCTTGACACGATACTATTCTTCACAAAATATAATCATTCGCTATTCGATAGACGATTAACCATATATATAAACATTAGATATCGCATTGTATATAAACAATTCGTGTAGCCCGTAATAATAAACAAAAAATACTCCCATGTCACCACAAAATAGCAATTCTACAACAAATATTTATTTATTTATTTATTTACGCTCGGAAGAGCTTTTTTATTTTTTGAAAGGGTCTTTTTGAGAGGGTTTTTTATACACAACAACGTGATGATTGTCTGTCGGTGATCTTAATTATTACTAGTTACACAGGTCACCGACAGAGCGGCTCTGCCCGACTTAGTGGGGGGAAAAATAAACACACATTTTACTCAGAATTTCAAGTGAAATGAGATCAGAAATTTATAATTTAATTTGACAATATCATCAACGACTAATTAATAACGAATATTTGACTTATACGTGTTTATTTAAAAAAGAAACAACGTGTTAATTCATTGGCTGTCGGTGATCTTAACTATTACTACGAATAGTTACACAGATCACCAATAATCGCCTCAGTATTTACCTTACAATCCAGGAAATCAGAGTAAACCTGGATCAAGACGATCGATCGGGATTTTATTAATATTATTCCCGATCTCCCAGTCGTAATAACGTTAAAAATTCTTGACTTGACATGAATTACATGTTAAAAATAAATTAAATAACGGGAAAATGATTGTATAAAAACGAAGTGATTTCGAAACATCTTATAATGATTAAATTGATTTTATACTATTGTTATCATAGGTATAAACATTAGATATCGCATTCTATGTAAATAATTCGTGTAGCCTGTGTATTGTTGCACTCTTCTCTCATATTCGATAAAGGCATAAGTGTGTCTCCCTCACTCAACACATTCCTAATGACCATTGAGAGTGGCTGTGACAATACTTTGGCGATTAAAACCCAATAATATTTTAAACATGTTAAAGAAGTAGTGTTTGGTAAAAAGTGAGCCTAGATGTATTTGAGTGTATGTTTGAGTCCATATGACATGAAGTAACAATGCATTTACCCATTTTACTATGAAATATAACTGAAGATATGAAGAGAGATGTTTACAGTATAATGTTTGCCAGGTAACTCATGTTTTTGGCCACTTGATCCACTTGAAATAAACACACATTTAGCCACTCATGCGATATCTTATGTTTATATCTATGTGATTAACATTAATCGAGGGTATACTGCCAAAATGCACTAAGTTATATATAATAGTTTTGAGATAATGGCAAATTAATAAAAAAAAATCACAGTCACTACTATAGAACAGAAGTATAAATTTATGATATATATTTGAATAATTTACAATGTGATATAAGTCAATGACTTATTTTATCTTTCCAATTATAAAACAACTTTAAAAAATACCTATATTTTAAAACTACCAGAACTAACTAACTAACAGAAACTAAAATGTAAATTTGACTTATAATAGTTAATTGTTTTTCTCCTGAAATATTGATGATACGACTAAGTGCGTTTTAGCAGTAGATAAAGTAATAAAAAACATATACAAATAAATGCCTCCCTAACTCAAAATCGTCAAAATATGACTTGGTGAATTTTAGCAGTATACCCTTGATATAAGATATTATTTGAAAACTATAGAAGCTAATATGGCATAATGTAAACCTGTATGTTTGCACCAAAATAAGCATTCACTAAATATTTCAATCTGAATTTTATTTATTTGCATATAAACGCTCATAAGAGCTTTTTTACAGACAAGACAAAAATAATAATAATAAAAAAAAGTTTAATGAATAATAGCATTATAAAAATATGTATATAAAATAAAAAAGTAAGGTGTAGGAAGCAATAATTTATGTTACTATATAAATTCGCTCCTAAACAAGCCCTGCAGGTGGCAGAATAGGTGGAAAAGAGTTCATATATATATATATATATATATATATATATAATAACTGAGCAAACCAATTTTCTTTTATTTGGGCGGGATTTGAACCCCACATGATCAAAGTATTTTAGCCACTGACCTTTTGCTATTACGCTGGTTAAAAAAAAAAAATCATAGCTAACAATAAGCTGTATTATAAGTTTATTCAAAGAGATATTATAGCTGACACTTTAAGGAAAAAAAATCAGCAGCAGACTGATGCTGAAATATTTCTAAAATTAGTACTAACTCTAAAATGTCTTTCATGCCAATTTTGCTATCTTTTGGTTTTAATATAATTAATGTGTCAGCTTTTGGAGACATGTCAGTATTCATCTTACACACAGGAACAGGTGGGCACTCTGTAGAAATATAGAAAGAGACAGATAAAATAGGTCATTATCGGCCATTTCCTTCAAAAGGTCAACAATCCGGGTTAAATTTAGGTTGGTTAGATCTGGATTGCAGAAGAGATCCTAAAACAAAGTATGACCATGCATATAATTTTCTGGACAGTACGATATTTTTTAACAATGATTTTTAACGTATTAATAATCAGTCAATAAAAAATAATCATTTTTCTACGCTTTGTTTCCTGGGAAAAACTATAAGTTTAATAAATGGTAAGTATTTTATTATTTTTATGTTTAAATAAGAATTATTTTAAGGTTATTTGTGAAACAATGAAGTGGTTCGCTGAAATAATCGTATTTATATGAAGCCCCACATATTTTCCATATTTAAATATCCAGTGGAAGGCAATTGTTTAAATGGCATTATCGAGTGGTTTATATCAATTTAAAATGTGCAGACGGAAGAAAAGCGCATTGAAATATTGATATTCTTTAATTTTAGAGTGTATTTTACTATATTATATTTTAATAGAGTGGCCTATAATTGCAAAATGAATAATGGTCAAATTTTGAGTGAAATGTCACGAGTTCCTTCATTCCTGCAAATCTCGGCTCAATCAATTTGGATGGGTGGTCTTTTAAAAATCAACTGAATATATTCAATAATATTATTTATCACTATTTTAACTTTATTAATAATAAATAAATATTGAAGGGTCATATACAAATATATATTAATGGAACAAAGCCTTATCGTAGGCGTAGATTAGATTGATTAGAATAATAAATTACTTTATTGATCGGTCAATATCCAAACGAATCGATAAAATGTATTATATTATTATAGAGTGAATATCGAGAGATCGCATATTTTCACATTGAATTCTTGTTATATTTTCGATGTGTGTATTTTTGTCTAAAAACCATCAATCAAATCGAGTAGGTATGTAAATTCCTGCCAATTTTGCGACTGCTTAATGCTTCTTTTATTTCAAAAACGAAAAAAAATGCGGAATTTAAAATAAAAAAAACAACGTAAACAATTCAAATTAAATGTTTATTTATTAAGGTCTTAATTAATGGTGATACAAAATGAAACTTTGGTTCTAAAGTAGTTAATTTAACATTATATTATTTATAACACGCTACAAGATAATTTATATAGGTTTTATATAAAAAATAATACTTCTAGTCATTGGCACAATATCACAAACAAATATCAATACAAAAGCAAATCAATGACACACACTCTTTTTTTCTTCTCAATTTTAATGTTACTGTGACTAGATTAGGTATGAAAATTAATCAGTATTATGGTGAAGATGTATGTCTGGCACAATATTATATTTATATTTTGTCATTTTTAATAACAATCAATAATAATTTGGATATTGTTTGTACATAGTTCAAGGATAGTGATTATGTATATTCGGTTTCCTCTTATTGGGAATGTTGATTCCTGAAGGTTTGATGAATATTTCATTACTGGGATGGTTATTCCACAAAGATATAACAGGACGACCTTTTCTCTTTCTTAAACTCTCTGTAGGACCCCTGGTTGGTCGTAGCATTTGTCTGAAGTTAAAAGGTCCGCTGAGATCATCATCAATATGGTTATCAAAATTTTTATCATTTTTGAAACAGGCTTCTTGAATAGATCGGTCGTTAACTATTTGGGGGGAAATTCTTGGATATCTTAAATCATTTTTCATATATATACTTTCCGGGGAATATCTTGATGGGCTCTTTCCATCTCGTATTTTATCATAATGATTATTATTATTATTTGATTCCGTCCACTTATTTTTGTGAAGTTCGTTAATTTTATGACTACAAAATACCACATGGTTAGAAACACTATGAACTGATCATGCAATTTATTTATATTTTACCTTACTAATCCTCCACATGGTCTGGAAACACCCCTATTTTCATTATTGTTGTTATTAGGTGTCGGTAGTACACTGTGCCAAGCGTTCGAAAGTTGTCTATCGGATAAGATTTTTGCATTCGATACTGATAACAATTTATTTTCTGACGATACAAATCTGAAAATATATAACATATTGGTATGTGGTAGAAAATAAAAAGAAAGTTAGCTCAATCACAAAATTATAACATATTCTACCCTAAAGCATACAAAATCAAAATACTCTATATGGTACCTTTCTGGTCTGTATTGACTTTCTTTTTGTAAAAAAGGTTCATCCCAACTCATTAAGTTGTTTTCTTCATCATCAAATTCTGGGGATGGACTTTATTTTCCCAAGAAAGCAGCACAAAATAAATTTCACAAGTTATTTTATCATTAATCATGGGTTGATTAATGATTAGTGTCTTATAATAAGATTACCTCGATAATGCATGCTGATCCTGTATATTATGATCAGCATTTGAAGAGTGTTTTACAATCGAACTCATTACAGCAAATCCTGGAGGTGGTGTATAATTATCTGGCATTGGTTTTATTTCATTCAGAGCAATTCCTGGTTTGTTACGTCTCATAATCTTGTGGGCTTCTTGATTAGCGTTATGAATCTAGTTTGAAAATATTCCAAGAAATCATTTATATATGTATGTGGGTATTCAATTTAATATTAATATTTACTTCTTTTGAAAACATCATAAGATGTGCTTGACGATCATGAAGAGGAGGTTGAGGTGCAGGTCTTTTGGGATGATGTTGAGGATCTTTGAGTTTTTCACCCCATTTTCTTCTGACAGTATATCCTCGAAAATCTTTAATAATTAAGGTAAGATGTGAGCATTATATGTATGTAATATACTAATTTTATAAATGAAATACATACGACTTTGAATGATTACAGCCGCTTTGTCACAATTGAGATTTTCTTTGTCTTTTATATTATTGTCATTGGTTGTGATTTTTTTCATTGCTAATTGAAATTTGGATAT
>JAGTTH010002051.1:0-17726 GCA_022606485.1 Agraylea sexmaculata
ATATATATAGGAATTTTTAGACTTGAAATTTGATATTTTTTAATGTAGAAAAATAAATTAATTTAAATCTAATTTTTGTTATAATCGTTTATAAATGAAAAGAAAATTTATGAAGTGAATATTTTAATAATATATAAATAATTTTGATAAAAAAATGCACGATTCTTAATAATAAGATCATTAACACTCGTATAAATATATATTTTTTTTAGAAGCGTCTTTAGAGATTTTATTTAAAATACTCGTTATCGAATTTTTAACCTCTATTATTCTATAACAAATTATTAAATGTTATTGGTTCTAAAATAAATAATAATATGGGAAAAAAATTAAAAAATGTTTACTCCGAACATTGTAATTCTAATTGAGACTGTTGATAATGTATAGTGTGTGACCAATCACGGCCGTTTGCGGTATATTATCTCTACGAATATTGTATATACTCTAGTTAATATTTTGACTACATGATCAACCAATGCCAATCACAGCCGTTTACGGTGTGTCGTGTCTACAGAAGGAAGGGTATTTATTTAATAATGTATCGGTCCCACGATATAATATTGTGTGAAATATGTGAAACAGAAGCCGTTTCGTAGAAGTATTTGTTATAATGGGATTGGGATTCATTCATGGGATGCTGTGTGGCCTTATTGAGTTATATATTAGTAGAATCTGACAAGAGGTCTGGTGAATGAGATTCCAGAACTATTCCGAGAAATAAATGTATAATATTTGTGGTGTGTTGGTATTTTGATAGCGATATTGTCATTGTTTTACGAGCGGTCAGAGTAAGTAAGTAAAATACTTAGGGACCTTAAAGTAGTTAGTAGTAGCTTAGGAAATGTTACACTGAAACCAAATAAAACACAGTATCACCTTCAACAGCCATTGACGTCTCATTTTCCCATGGATGCGATCATCGCCTGTACTTCGTCCATAGAGAACTTCGACTAGAGACATTTTATATATTGGAATTAATCCAAATATTCAATATAATACATAGAGTGTGTGCATACGGTGCGTATGCGTGTACAACAATACTACCAAGCTCTATTCGTGTATGCCCCAATACGTGTATGACTCACTATCGCACTCTCATTCAATGAGTTTGTATATATAGAGATGCCAATTATAATAAGCAGGTTTCATGTGTGTCTATTTCTACCGCCTCGCCGTCTCGCTAATTCAAATTCTATTGCGTGTACACAACATTTACATGTTTATGTTTGCACCAAAATAATAATATTTCTCGTTCGAATTTGTAAGTACGTTTTTGTGTTAATAATCCATTGAGATGTAAAATAATTTCATAATTAAGTTGTATGTGAGTTTCACAATTTTCTATTCTAGTGTTTTGATGTATTCGAGCCCTGCAACGACTTCCATTATTAGTCGCATTTGAGCAAAACGAATCGACAAATAATCTTAAAATAAACAGACCTAGTCCAAGTGGGTGTAATGAAGTGATTTGACGTATTCGAGCTCTGCAACGATTACCTTTATATTATTTTAATTCTATTGTCTGATAAATACACAAAATATTATATGATATATATCTACACTTATCATTCATCAATTATTATGTTCATGGGACAAACTATAAATTTGAATAATACTTTTTTTTTAAATATTATAATGTTCTGTTAATATCCGTTTCAATAAAAGATCAAAGTAATTTCCAGTAATTTAAGTAGATAACTGAAGAAATGTCTTTAGTGTATAAAATATTTTGAAATATTCTTCAGTTGTGTTGTATGACAGATTAGATGTATTAGTGTAATTTATATACTTTGTAAATATTTTCAAGCGGCATTTAATTACAGTCGTAATTCAGCGTTCTCCTCGGACATTGTATACGTCCATAAAAGCGTCCGGCAGCAACGGATCGTACAATAAATTTAATATCAACTGAGTTATAAATTAGATAGTAGCTGAGCTCTAACACAAAAAGTAACTTGGTCCAACATCTACATCATCGTCAAATATATGTACAACTACTTGAGCCACTGTTGTATTTAAAATAATATTATTTATTAAACCGGAATGATTAAACTATTACGAGGTTCGACGAACCCAAAAAAAGACAACGACAAGTTAATTGATTGAGCGAAATCTCCATTCATTCCCACGTTGGGGCCCCTTTCAGGGATAACATAAAAAATACATGTATTAGACAATAAATAAAGTCGGTTTTAACGGGTCAATCGGACTCCTTATCAATAAAATACAGAAAAAGAGACAGGAATGTTGAAGAAACCACTCACAAAATACACTCGTTTCCGCTCCCGTTGTCTGCTTTTTGTATTGTTAAAAGAATTCATTAATATACATTCATCATTATCACCAGTTATATATAAAATACCAATCAGTGGCTTCTTTATTTTATTAATTCAGATTTATTTATATAAATATATACATATATATATATATATATATATATATATATATATATATATATATATATATATATATATATATATATATATATATATATATATATATATATATATACCTGTATTGTAAGGTAAATACTGATTATTAAGTCGGTGTAACTGTGTAACTAGTAATAGTTAAGATCACTGACAGACAATTAATTAAAATAAATAATAACCTTAAAAATTGCACTGCCAATTTGTAGAATCGGGAATAATATTAATAAAATTCCGATCGATCGTCTTGATCCAGGTTTACTCTGATTTCCTGTATTGTAAGGTAAATACTGATTATCAAGTCGGTGACCTGTGTAACTAGTAATAGTTAAGATCACTGACAGACAATTAATTAAAATAAATAATAACCTTAAAAATTGCACTGCCAATTTGTAGAATCGGGAATAATATTAATAAAATCCCGATCGATCGTCTTGTTCCAGGTTTATTCTGATTTCCTGTACTGTTAGGTAAATACTGATTATTAAGTCGGTGACTTGTGTAACTAGTAATAGTTAAGATCAATGAATTTACACGTTGTTGTGTCTAAAAAAACCCCCTCAAAAAAGCTTTATATATATATATATATATATATATATATATATATATATATATATATATATATATATATATATATATATATATATATATATATATATATATATATGAGGTCGCTCCTAAACAAGCCCTATAGGTGGCAGAATTGGTGGAAAAGAGATTACCCCGGTCTTTGTGGCCTATTCAAAAGAGAATTACAATGTAGTTAATTAATGTTGCGCCAGACAGAAATTTTACCAACGACATAAAATTCGTGACAACTGCATGTTTAAATATCAAGATGGCGGTCCAAGTTCTTAATGTTGATGGTATTTGAGTGTGTTAATTAGTTGTGTGATGATTGTGATTGGTAGTGAATAAATGTTGAATTGTTTCAGATCTGAATACAGAATACCTGGACATGGGGTTCTGCAGGTCAGGTTCGGGACTCGGGGGATCCTCAAGGACCAAGAGGATGAGGACCAGCTTCAAGCACCACCAGCTGAGGACCATGAAGTCGTACTTCGCCATCAACCACAACCCTGATGCCAAGGACCTCAAGCAGCTGTCACAGAAGACGGGTTTGCCAAAGAGAGTCCTTCAGGTGATGTATTACATACAAAACACAACCCGCCTTACTTACTTATTGCGTTATTTGCGTTCGTTTGCGCGTTCTTTGCATTTATCATACACTACATTCTCAGATTCAACACTCGTCCCCGCTTCCGTGAAGGTGAGTCTAAAATAATACTTTTGTCTTTTTTAATGAGTGAAAATTAGTGAGACTCTTTTACGAGTTCCCTCGGGAGGCGATCGCTCGTCCGTGTTGGAAATAACTTTATGTGGACCGATAAAAAGTAGACGTAAATAAATAACTATTACTACACTTTTTATATCCCATTCTCATAATGGACATTTCATAGATCCGGCCTCACGGATTATTTATTAAAAAAACAAAAAAAAAAACAACATATGTTATACTGAAGATTACTACATGTTAGTAATAATTGTGGAAATTACTTTCAATGGTTTCTTTAATAACGATTGCAAGCTCCAAACTCGAGAGAAAAAAACCGGCCCTTAATAATGTCCATAATTTCTCAATCAATATTCAACCTTTTAACATTTGTAATTCAATTATAAATTGAATCCAAAATTTGTCCAACGCGTAAATTTCATAAAATAGAGATTTTGTCAATGGTTTTCAACCATATCAATTTGTTACATTTTTCAATAGAAAATCATCAAAATGTGAATTTATCTAACCACGTGTTTATAATATAAAAGCTTAGGTCTGTGTTAATTTTAACCATATTACATTTACGCAATGTTTTATTATTAAAAATATAATTTGTCATTTTTTTTACAAACATAAGAAACAAAGAATATTATTTTAAGAGATTTTGTCAGTGGTTTTCAACCATATAAATTTGTTATTAAACAAACACGAAAAATGTTATAAATTACAATAAAAATTTGCACCCAAATACTAATTGACATTTGCTTTACAAACGTAAGAAATAATTCAAACAAATTTTTGTAATATACGGGATGGAATTTAATTAACTGAGAATATTTTAGGGGGTGGAAAGGTATCGTGAGAATAATTGAAAAAAAATAATATTAATTTAAAATTAAAAAATAATTGTTTCTCTGAAGTACTCAGTTTCTCTGAAGTACGCGTAATTAATATTATTAATTATTTTTTAATGTTAATTAATAAAAAAAAATTAATATCTTTTTCGATTATTCTTAAGAGACACTACCACCCCCTAAAATATTCTCAGTTAATTAAAGTCCACCCTGTATATTACATAAATTTGTTTGAATTATTTATTTATTCGTATTTATTATCTTATTTGGGTAGATTTTTATTGTAATTTATAATATTTTACGTGTTTGTTCAATAACAAATTTATATGGTTGAAAACCACTGACAAAATCTCTTAAAAAAATATTTTTTGTTTCTGATGTTTGTAAATCAAATGCCAAATTATATTTGAGTCGATACTTTTAATATTAAAATATTGCGTAAATTTAAAATGGTTAAAATTAACACAGACCCAATCTTTTATATTATAAATACGTGGTTAGATAAATTCACTTTTTGATGATTTTCTATTGAAAAATGTAACAATTATCACTGAAGACTTACACGAGATTCTTCTCAATGAATTATTTAATTAAATACCCGGTGGCACAATGGCTGTACATCAAATATATATATTTAATAATACAGGTGAAAGATGTATTGGTAAAGCACCACATGTTCCCACAGGCACCGATTATCCTATGACTTGCATTTCTCAACACAACTACAACAATCAAACTTTATAAATTATTATTTTAATATTATATCGAAAGGGTACAAAGACAGTTGCCTGTATTTTATATAATTTATTGATATTTTTTTTATAATTTCAAGTCGAATCATCTCTATTAATTTTGCCTTCTGTCGCGTAGGCCTTGTAGAAAAATATACTATGAGCAAATAAATTGTAAGCAAAAATATAAAATAATGTGAGATAATATTTTTTACAAATAATACACTTAAATTATAATAATCTTAATTATTACATTAATATAATACAATTAAATGAAGCGTTAAGTTCCATAAACACGAACTCAATATTTTTTGTAAAGTGTACCTTATATAATAAATAAAGTAGGCAATTATTCAAAAGATGAATATTTATCGTATTTGAATAGAAATAATACAAAAAAGTCAAAATTACCGCAAAACACTATGATTGGTTATATGAAATAATACTTATCATATTATTACGATTTTTTTTCTATGGCTCTAAAAATAGTTAAGTTGTTCAACATTAACTTGTTTCGAGAAAACCAACTACAGAGATTTTTTTTCTATTTTTAATTAACAGTTGAATAATTAAAATTTACCGCGAATGGTTGTGATTGGTCACATCGTTTGAGGTATTTAATAAATAAACAAACTTTTTTTTATTGAATTTAATTGCAGGAAAGTTCAGTTCCATAACGACAAACTCCATATTGACTTCTTTAACGGTTTTTTATGAATAAATAAATTATTAAATTATTGAGTCCATTGTTAGGGAACTGAACAACTCAATTTTAAAATTATTATATAAAATATTTATAATTGTTTATTTTTTATAACGATAAAAAATCTAAGGTATAATAATTATTTTACGCTCGTTAAAAATATTAATTTATATACAAGATTAATTATCTATAAAATGTACTAAAATCGATGAATTATTATTGCAGTATTTATGAATATTTATTTTAATATTTTTTATTATTATTAAATGCCGAAGAGCATAATAATAATAAGACAAAGTGAAAATTTTGCCGCCTTCACACGTCTTCCTTGAAGAGCCGATCTTTTGTGCGTGTCTTATTTTATTTATTTATTTATTTATATGCGGTATTTATTATTTATCTCTTTTTATTATCCCATATTCTCCCATCCCGTCTGTTGAAATATTATTTTATTACTATGTGTCTCCTTTCTATCCACTCGACCTTCTTCTTCCATTATTCTTTCTCGGAAACAACAAACCTGCCGACTCTTCTTCACTTGACACGTGTTTTTTTAACAAATAAAATGTATTGACGGCTTTTCTCAATAGAAAAATCAACAATTAATTTAATTATAACACTACAAATTAAATAGTTTATACCGAGTAGAATATAAATAAATAAATAACAAAGCTTGCGGGGGAAATGTCCAAAATATACTTGATACACGCACATTGGTAAAGTATTATATAGAGAGAGACGAGAGAGAGAGAGAGAGAGAGAGATATATATATATATATATATATATATATATATATAATATAATTTGAGAATTTTAATTTTTATTTAACATGGTTTTGGGTGAAGGTATTTAAAGAAACATTTTTTCATTCACAGACATTCACATTCACAGACATTTTTTAATTCTACCCTTCAGATTTTTAAATAAATTTTAATAAATTCAAAATATTGTTAGATGTATTTAATTTGATAATATATAATAATTCCACGTTTTTATACTCAAATATAACCGTCCTATTAAAAAAACCAAGCAGAACATAAAAAAACATTAACAAATAATATATTTGAACATACAAGTAATGATTTTTTTAATAAATTTAGGTGAATAGAGACGATATTCTTATGTATTTTAAATTCATAAAGTACTTGATGATGAATGATGTCTCTATTCACCCCATCCATATTGATGAATGGAAAAATCACACACAAAATTTTAATATATTAATTTTTAAACATAACTAATTTAGATTTATTATATTTATTTTCTAATTATATTATGTATAGTTGAATTTCAATAATTAAATATAAAAAAATCCACATTACTGATAATAATAATAAGCCGCTATTAGTCGAAAAATAATTGTAGCTTAAACTAAACTATACGAAAACCGTGTAATATTATTTTAATTTAAAATATTTAACATCTTGGTTTAATATCATATAAATGCGGTGAATAGTGACAATATTTGAATGTATTTTTAATATATAAATTGCACATTTAATGCTGTCCCTATTCACCCCATCAACAAGCATATGCTTAATTTGATGGGGTCATTGGAGACACATTTTGAGTTTTACCTTGTGACATAAGAATATATTATATATTTTAAATAAATAATATGCTCGATGGAATTTAAATAATTCCAAATTAATGCTAATAATAATAAGCCGCTATTTGTCAAAAACGATTGTAGCTTAAACAAACCCAAGCTGTGATTATTTTTTTAATTTAAATTTTGAATAAGGTGAAAAAATATTTGGATTTATTATAAATGCGATGAATAGAGAAGATAAAATATATAAATAGCATTAAAATGCTGTCTCTATTCACCCCATCGGAATCGATGAATGGAAAAATTACATGCTAAATTTTATGGGGTCAATGGAGACACATTTTAAGTTATATATATATATATATATATATATATATATATATATATATATATATATATATATATATATATATATATATATATATATATATATATATATATATATATATATACATGTATATTTTAAATAAATAATACGCTGGATGGACTTTTGATAATTCCAAATTAATGCTAATAATAATAAGCCGCTGTCGGTCAAAAATAATCGCAGCTTTAGCTATAGATAAACGTGTATTTATTTAATTATTTTTTGTAAAATTTAAATGGTATAGAAAATATTTTTGCGACACCCTCTTGCAACACTCTCAATCAGTGCACACTGTATTTTTTAGATTATTTTTTTTAGTTTATTTTTTTGTCTATCGGAATATAGTTTTTTTTGGTCGGGTGGTTCAAGGCATGTGTACACTGTGCATTATTATTGCTCACCCGGAACAGAGTATTTTTGTGGGTATGAAATTAGAAGAGGGTTAAGTGTAAAAAAAAAGACAAGGGCTGTGACTTCCCTTACACTGAACAACGCGTAATTGGGCCAGAAACACATTCCCTCAAGTCATCCAGGAATGTTCCCGGGAATCTTACGGATAATTTATTAAGAGGACATGTGGAAAAATTTAACTATAAATTACACACGAAATTAATATACAAAAGTGCGATATTACGTATATTTTTTATATATGACAAAATCACAAACAGATTTTGCCTCCTGTTGCGTAGGCCTAGTTGAAAAATATACTATAAGCAAAAATATATAATAATGTGGATATTTTTTAATGTATTGGGGAACAAGTTAATAATTACTTTAATATAATACAATTAAATAATAATAATCTTAATAATTACATTAATATAATACAATTAAATGAAGCGTTAAGTTCCATAAACACGAACTCGAAAGATGAATGTTTTAATAGAAATAATAAAAAAATCAAAATTCCCGCAAAATACTTATGATTGGTAATATGAAATAATACCTATAAAATTATTAGGATTTTTTAAAAGTGGTCTATAAATATTTAATTTGTTCAACATTAACTTGTTTCGAGTAAACCAACTATTATTATTTAAAAAATATGTAAATATAAAGGAGAGTGGAGATTCTTTTTTATTTAAAAAAAATAAGTTTGTATTTTCCACTGTATTTACTATTATAAAAATATATTGGAAATTACAAACTTAAATCTTTAAATTATGGAATTCCACCAAGAAATCAACGCGGTCAATAATTTATTAATAATCGTCTATTAATGTGATTTTTTTTATAACATGATCCTTTAAAATGTAGAATGTAATTATAAAATCACTGCATTTTTTATGCACTGCTTAAAATATATGGTTTATGCCAACAAGTTAATAAAATAAACCTTAGAGGCGGAAATTTACAATAATATTTATCAATTTTAACAATAATAATGTGGAATATAAATGGGGACCATTTACCCCCAATTGCTATTCCATACATACCTTAAACTCTTGACTTACCATATATACCTTAAATTCATTAAAAAAGTCATTTTATTAAAAAAATATTTTTTTTTTAATTTTCGTTATAATATATATTGTTTGTATATTATTTGTTGTATAATCGATCCCACATATAAATAATTTATTTGTACGTGTTAAACCGTTACCGACGATAAGAATTGATCAATTAGATGTTTAAATATCAAGATGACGGATCAAGTAGACGAGTTTGAGTGTTGTAAAACTCTTCTGTTTAGTCCGCCATCTTGATATTTTATTTTATGTCTGGCCTTTTAATAAGGATGGTATTGGATAAATAATTTTTTTAAAAGATTTTATAGCGGTAATGACTTTTTACTACATCGATAAAAAATGTGTATTGTGTAGGAAAACCTTGTATATATTACACGCCTTGTATATATTTATATATATATATATATATATATATATATATATATATATATATATATATATATATATATATATATATATATATTTATATATTTAAATCCAAAAATTATCTAGAATTATAAATGTAAGCTTCCTGAAAAATGATGATAATAATTTATATATTTTATAAATACAATATTATATCAATCATCATCAGCATCAGTAGTAGTAGCATTTTTTATTTAAAATTAATATAAAAAATACACACACTGTCGTGCTGAAATATCGATTGTGTGATAACGTATATATATATATCTATATATATATATCTATATATATATAATTATAATATGTAACGTATTAGAGATAAAATGTGTCCATTATATTTTTTATATTGTTGTCAGTGTGTCGAGGTATAATAAACATTTGGTTTGATTTGATTGCAACACATTGTTCAATTAATTAGCCGTGTGAAATGTAATGAACTATTTTTACAAAGAGTGTTTGTCTGCAACTGAAAGCACTGAAAGTCGCCTGTTTCAGGAACACGTGCTCTCAATTACTGTAAATGTTCCGGCTGATTAATTGGCCGACGGAAGTGACGCCATCACTTTTTACTCCCCTTAACCTCAACTTACACTTTTCACGTCTCGTATCGCTTCATTGCTATCAAAGGATCTCCGAAATACACATCCAGGACTCGGGATCAATTCATCCAGGCTATATTTAGTCCTGTAACAACAGATTTTGTGTAACAACTCGTACATGAACCGTATCGTATTTCTTTGTGACAGAAAACACCGGTGACATTTTGTCATTCGTTAACGCGCATCACTCTTATTTTACTACAATTAATACATATCTAAAATATACAATAATAACTATATTATTGTATCCAGTCTTGCAACAAACACGTGCTTCATTTAAATAATTATGACTGGAACAAACACTATATTATATCGGAAATTAGAAGCTCTTCCAAATATATCAAGTCAATGAAAATATGCTTCATTTTAAAACATCATTTAACCTATTAAATAACACTTTTTACAAATAGTAAAATGGTCCTATTTGACCGGCAACTAATGTAGATTCATCTATTATCTATAACACATTTCATGTCTCTGTCAATAGAAGGTATTTAATCGGAAACTGTTATATTTTATAAATAATATTCAAACGGAGTAGCACATGACAGGCAGTTTTACTATATAGAAGAATCATATTTTTACTACAATTAATACATATCTAAAATCTAGAAACAAGTATTTTTAATGATATTAATATTAAATTAATTTCAAAATAATATTAGAGATATTTAATAATAAATGACAATTCTCAAAAAATAGTATTTATCGGGAAACTCGTTTTTTAAATATTGTGTTGTCATCATATGAAAACCGTATTAAATTATTTTATTTATACTTTACTTAATTAAAAAACGAATTGAAAATTTCAATTGAAATTACCCTATTGTTAATATATTTATATAAATCGTGTTGTTCTTACATAAAATTAGCGACTGGGTATTATAAAAATATATACAAACAACTTTTACTGTAATTATTTATGCGGTTGGTATAAATTTTAAATATAATATAAAATTGTAAGCACGCCACTGTGTAGTTGAATATTTTTCTACGTGTATTAAAAATAAATAGTCTTGTAAATTGATACCGCTGTGAATGGGGGGCGGATCATATATAATAATATAAAATAATAATAAATGTGTACAAATTGGGCGAGATGGGGTAATTGAACTCGGTTTTTTGTTAATTAAAATAATTATATTCAGTCACTTGGAAACGGTCTAAAGCGCATTTAATACAATCTTTATTTGACCACATACATCGTTTTTCGGCTTATTAATTATTTTTACACAATTCATTCATTATTCTCATCTTCGTCCATTCACAGTCTCACTTCATTCATAATGATAAAATATATTTTATCATGATTAATATATGTTGCAGCCTATTTAGAGTTTATTCCCCCTTAACAACAACACTCTTGTAAACTTGTATGTTCTTCTTTGAAAAGGTGTAAATTTTACATATTCATAAATTTGCTTTAAGCTTTCACACATTTCACACGCTTTGCCATTTATTAAATAAGTGCGCTTTGTGTCTTAATAAGTTGTACAAGCTGAAGTTTTTATTTTATGCATTGTTAAAAATACACTTGTGAAACTACATAATCATAAAAATAAAATATTAAAGAGTCCAGAATTAAAAGCTTTCATATCCTATTTAAATCAAATTGAGTAAAAGCAGAAAAATTAAGAACATTCTGATATTCTATTTAAAAAAAATCAAATTAATTGTTAGATTTATTGTCCACCTTTTAACATAGATCAATGGATAAGCTACAAATACTGTGGAATAAAAATAAAATAGAAGATCGGGAATAATATTATTAAAATCCCGATTGATCGTCTTGATCCAAGTTTACGCTGATTTCCTGTATTGTAAGGTAAATTTGTATGTGGTTACCAAAGATAATATAAATTATAGAATGCATTACTTCATAGTTTCGAAACTGAAGATTTCAATATACGCCCATTTTCCATATTAACATAAAAAGGAGTATAATTAGATGCATTTATGATATTTTGAAAATAGCTCAGTGGATAAGCTACAAATACTATCATGGGTTCAAATCCCGCTCATGTAAAAAAATTATAAAATCCCGATCGATCGTCTTGATCCAGGTTAACTTTGATTTTCTGTATTATAAGATAAATTTGTAAGTTGTTACCAAAGTCAATATAAAATGTAAAATGCACTTATCGATTGTTTCGAAACTGACAATTTTAATATACGCCCTTAATCCATACATCCCTATTATAAAAACTTGAGAAATTGATTAAAACAAAACGTATATATTCTTGAAATCTAATTATCAATCTTTAGTACCTAATTATTAATATTCCAGTATTGTTAAATTCTTTATATTTTATTAGTATTCTGTTTGGTAAAGATTTAGATATTTACTTCATCTTATCTCAATACTGACAATTTCAGTATACGCCCTTATTCCATTCAGAAAAAATGAAGGACAATTAGATGAATTAATAATTAGTTTAAGAGAATCCGTTATACCTTTTGAGTCTTATTAAACTATTTTTTTTTAAATAATTAATATGATTATTTATTAAATATTACAATCGATATTCTCCTTTGTAAATTATCAATAGCGAAAAAAATGTCGATGGATTATTAACACAAAAATTGAGTTTACTATGCAGTTTTACTCTTAACTATGTAATTGTAACCCAAGTTTATTTATCAAAATCAATTATTAAATACGTAGGAAAGTCCAAAATTATTATCAGAATTAATCATTTTATGATTCAAAATATTAATATCGCCAAAATTTTATATAAATAATAAGCATTTAATAATAATCAATTAACTTTTTCATCGTTTGGCTCACCTATTAGTGATTGATTGGGATATCGGGAATAATATTAATAAAATCCCGATCGATGGTCTTGATCCTAGTTTACTCTTATTTCCTGTATTGTAAGGTAAATACTGATTATTAATTTAGTGTAACTAGTAATAGTTAAGATCAATGAATTGACACGTTGTTGTGTATAAAAAAAACCAAAATGTTGACTTACCTTTATGCTCTTGTTGAATATGTATACAAAGTATGCTCAGTCACACCCTCTCGGTGATGGTAATGTTCAAAGGATCCATATATTATTGTTGTGGACCAATTAAAGTGACGGCTCCATATGATTAACACAGTTTATTCCTTTTTCAAGCGTCGCGACGCTCTCTCACAACTCGAGCGCCTTCTTTTATTAGATCAAAACACTCATTAATCAGACAAACACGCTATATTCTATTTAATAAATATAATATTTACTAAACACTGAACCGTTTGAATTGTGAATTTAAAGTACCCAATCTAGGGTGAAAACATAAGGCGATTATGAAGACCCCCATTCAAGTACTTATTAATATGTAATTAAATTGATTGATATATAAAAAGATATTAGACGGTATTTATTATTCCGAGAATTATTACGAAGGCGTAAAAGTATTTTTCCATATATATAATGTCTACATATTTTTTTTTTAATATTTGGGAGTATCGGTTCATAAAATGAAGTGTAGCAATTACCGTTTGAAGAGCAAATGTCAAATTTGATATTAGTCACACTATAATTTCATATTATAAACAAATATTTTATCATTATCAGTTTAATAGCCCAGGAGATAAATAAGGCTACAAATAAAAAATATGATGATTGGGGATAATATTAATAAAATCGCGATCGATTGTTTCGATCCAGGTTTACTCTGATTCCTATATTGTGAGGTAAATACTGATTAATAAGTCGATGAGCTGTGTAACTAGTAATAGTTAAGATCACCGACAGACAA
Organism: Agraylea sexmaculata; assembly: GCA_022606485.1. Classification (NCBI taxonomy): domain Eukaryota; kingdom Metazoa; phylum Arthropoda; class Insecta; order Trichoptera; family Hydroptilidae; genus Agraylea; species Agraylea sexmaculata. The sequence continues at coordinate 14,137 of JAGTTH010002051.1, forward strand.
TTAATTAAATTAAATAATAACCTTTAAGCTTGCACTGTAAATTTGTAGGATCGGGAATAATATTAATAAAATCCAGATCGATCGTCTTGATCCAGGTTTACTCTGATTTCCTGTATTGTGAGGTAAATACTGATTATTAAGTCGGTGACCTGTGTAACTAGTAATAGTTAAGATCACCGACAGACAATTAATTAAATTAAATAATAACCTTTAAGCTTGCACTGTAAATTTGTAGGATCGGGAATAATATTAATAAAATCCAGATCGATCGTCTTGATCCAGGTTTACTCTGATTTCCTGTACTGTAAGGTAAATACTGATTATTAAGTCGGTGAACTGTGTAACTATTAATAATTAAGATCACCTACAGACAATTAATTAAATAAAAAAATAACATATAAGTTTGCACTGTCAATTTGTAGAATCGGTAATAATATTGATAAAATCCCGATCGATATTCTTGATCCAGGTTCACTCTGATTTCCTGTATTTTAAGGAAAATACTGATTATTAAGTCGGTGACCTGTGTAACTAGTTATAGTTATAATACACAAATAATTTAATATATTTATCCAGCTTTCTGAAAAATAGCGTATTAGTTAAGGCTATGATCGTGGGTTAAAATCTCGATCCATCGTCTTGATCCAGGTTTACTCTGATTTCATGTATTGTAAGGTAAATACTGATTATTAAGTCGGTGACCTGTGTAACTAGTTATAGTTATAATACACAAATAATTTAATATATTTATCCAGCTTTCTGAAAAATAGCGTATTAGTTAAGGCTATGATCGTGGGTTAAAATCTCGATCCATCGTCTTGATCCAGGCTTACTCTGATTTCCTGTATAGTGAGGTAAATACTGATTATTAAGTCAATGAGCTGTGTAACTAGTAATAGTTAAGATCACTCGTTTTTATCCGTGTATACTTTTTTAATTAATTGTGATTCGTTTTGCTGGCGTTTGGTGTGATATTTGAATTTAATATTTAATAGAGCAAGGTGACGATGAGAGTTTTGTGGTCATTGATGATGAGTAGTATTTTAGTATTGAAGGTAACGGCCCAGTGCCCTAATTGGCAATTAGAGCCGACGTTGACTTATGGCGTGTGTTTGACGCCCCTTTTTATACTATTTTAACGAAATGCTTTACCGGTGTTTATTCTCGTTGTTCACAGGTGTGGTTCCAGAACGCGCGGGCGAAATGGAGACGGATGATGACCAAACAGGAGGGCAAGATGTCCTCGGAGAAGCTGTCTCCTGAGGGAAGTCTCGACCTGGACGGGCTCTATCCCGGAGCTCCCGGCGGGACAGGCATGAGGATGCCCAACATGAGTCCCGGCCTGGATTGTCCATAGCCCCTGCTTCAACACTCTCTATACGCAATACATGCAGGGTTTTAAAAAGGTTGTGGATATTGAAACACTCTACAGTCGAAGACATTCATATTAAATAAACGGACTGTTGAAAATCATAAAGCCGCGTTCATACCGCTCGAGTGGAATATTATTTATATTATTGAGTTGAGATTACACTGCGAAAATACGTCCAAATGTACGTCCAAAAAGCATAAAAGGGATTTTAGTATTTATTAAAACGAAAATAATCAACAAGAGCCGCCTTTTGGCCCAGTGGTTAGTGTAACGGATTCGTGTGTGAAGACTCTTCCCGGAGTCACTTGGTAGATCTAGCTTAGCAAACTAGATCTTAAGTACTCATTGCTCTGTGGTGGCTTGGGAAACCATCTCTACTATATTCTCCCGTAAAGGCCAAGGTGGCCTGGCCAACCCCTTATAAAGGGTCTCCCGTCAATAGGGAAGGCGTCACGGTATTTATTTTTTAATCAACAATATACCATAACCAATAAATTAGCATGTAACACTTACAAGTGACAATGCGTGTTAACCATAGATGTGCCGAATCTAACGAAAATTAAGTTTATTCAATCTCGATCAGGTTAGTTTAAATCAAACATGTCTCTCAGCGTTTCGTTTCTTCAAGATTTAGCTCGTGTTAAGAACTATCAAATCTCGTGCTATATTTCCTCCTCCATTCCATTTTCATAATAAACTAGGCTAATAATAATTCGGCTGCATAAATGTACATCGGATTGTTTTCGATACAAACATCGGATGCTTTGTGGCTTGAAGAAACGGAATATTTGTATATCACTCGAAATTTGCATAATCTGTTGTCACACAGCTCACGAGTTAAGAGCTATATGAAGAAACTAGCCCTTAATTAATTAACAGAATGCAATTATACAGAAGTGCGATGGGCATTTGTTTATAATTTCTTTTCTGTCACTTATTGGAAAGTGCATATTTTTAAGAATCGGATAGTTTTATGTGTGGAAAGAGTAATTCAATATTCGTTCAATTCGGAACATCTATGGTGTTAACAGTTAAATGGCATCAGAGTCTGTTTACATTAATATATTGTGAAATTGCCATTTAAAAACATAGAAAAACTGTTCACTAGCCAAATTGTATTGACTTATGATGTAAAATATAAGTTGATATCAATAGGATTTTCTGACTTAAATTAAATTGCTTCAATGAATCTTAATAAATAAATAAAGTATAAAACAATATCATTTTTAAATGATACGTAGATTGTGTAAACATATTTATATTACTATTTTCTATTAATTATTTTTTTTCGTATGAACGTGTCTTTACATTTCGAAATTCTCAACTCAGATTAAATAAAATAGTACACTCGAGATTTGCTCATCTTAGATAATATATTTAAAAAAATAGTCGATCAACATTAAAAAATGGTATAAATAAATGTCTTCGGCGTCGATATTGTAATAATAAATTATTGAACAATCCTATTTAATCTGTCATTAAAAAAATGTAGACATAATTGTGGGGCTTTTTGTACATATAGATATTATAAAAATGTACACTGTACAAAATATTTTTTTTGAAAATCATTCACAGGCCATTTTCAGTTGCATTTTTTGCTTAAATAATTTGTTATTGTTGTATTATTTTTTATTATAAAATAAAATGAACGTTCCAGTGTCCTGTTGTTCCTTCGAATATGCCATTATTTTAAGATGAAAATAATATAATTAATTTGATACAAAAAAAAAACGCATGTGTGTACAATGAAAAGTGATTGGAGAATATAATTTAAAAATATATATATATATATATATATATTTCGATCGTTTTGTCCGTTTAATAATATTAATAATTATTATATCGAGGCATTTTATTCGGACGAAACGGTCTTGTGTAAAAAATCAATTTTAATTAATTAGCGCGTAGGAGAAAAAAATACGTAATAACTATTTATTGTTTTTAATAATTAATATTATTTCATATAATAGCGACTTATTCTAGTGTAGCCGTTTTCGTGAAGAAAATAAATATCCTATTAGTTTTATATAAAAAATGTGTAGCGATTAAGTGAAATTCTGCAATAATGTTATACATATTGTTAAAATTAATTAATTAGAATCGATATAAAAAACAAATTACAAAATAATAATTATTTAGTTGTAAACAATCATTGGCTACAAATAAAGCAGATAATTAAATTAATTATGTGTGTTTTTTTTTTTAATTATTTTATATT
>JAGTTH010002053.1:0-19281 GCA_022606485.1 Agraylea sexmaculata
GGACCCGTACAGAAATACAGACATATAACATACACACACTTAGACATATATATTATAGTGGAAATTAATGAATTTATTGATTACTTTCTAACGGATAAAGGTTCTCCTAAAAACTCTATCCTGAACCAATCCTAACAGCGCCTGAATGGTGTGAAGGTGCTTCGGTATTCCGAAGCACCTTATATAAATATAATAATATAATAAACATAATAATAATAAATATATATATAAATCACTCTTTGAAAAATCGTCTTTTTTTTATCATAATGTGATTGATTTTTAATTTACTCCTAATAGCCGAAGTAATCGAGTGGTCGTGATTGTTTATTAATATTTAGTATTAGAAAGATCGTTACTTTAGGATCGTTGATTTGTATGTATGGCCGACCTCTGTAGCGGACAAGGTCATCTTGGAGTGAACGTACTCCGAACAACTCTTCACCAAGTCTGCTAAACCACAACACTTCTAAACGACCATCTTTCATCGAAACACCTACAATTCTGATAAATGCAGGAAGCCTTAGGTCTCAGGTCGACAACTCATCATTGACAGTACATACATATTGTACATACCGGCAAAGAGTCAATGTTTTTAACTCCTACGTTCAGTTTCACTTGCATTTCTTACACAATCGAAATGTAAGTACACGACTATATAATTTAAAAAAAAATACCGTGACGCCTTCCCTTTGACTGGATTCCCTTTGTAAGGGGTTGGCAAGACCGTGGCCTTTACGGGAGTATATCGACTGCTCCAGCGTATAAGTGCAAAAAAAATCTGTATGCTCTTAAGTCACTATTGTATCTGGTAACACTGTCTGTCACGTGTCACTCGGTTTAATTATTATTTATAACGTATTACAATTTACGATTAAATACCTTCTATTGCAAGAGACTTGAAATGTGTTATGGATAATAGATAAAATAGCCTAGACGTATTTGAGTCCATATGACATGTAGTAACAATGCATTTACCCATTTTACTGTGAAATATAACTGAAGATATGAAGAGAGATATTTAGAGTATAATGTTTGACAGGTAACTCATGTTTTTGGCCACTTGATCCACTTGAACTAACCACGCATTTAATCTAATACATTTGCAAATACGCTATGCATTTATTAAAGAGCATAACAATGGTTTATTATGATAATAAATTCTCGCTAGCCTCCAAAAAGTCGTTTCTGTCTGACATATTCATAAAAAGCACAAGTGATAAAATGCAACATATTATAAATTAAGAATTCCAAAAGCTTGAACTATGAACGTTGAAAAAGTATGGTTCGTGTCATTTACTATTTAGTAAAATGTGAACAATATGATTACATGCGATCATATAAATTTGCAAGTTGCACGCTTCAGTCCGTCCAAGGATTATTATACGAGTGCAAATTAGATATTTGAAACCAGTTTAAGTTATCATAAAATACCACAGTCAAGGTGGGTAATAAATTTAGAAATATTTATTGAGCTGATGATTTCGACGTATGACTTCTGTGAATGATCGATCCGCAGACTTGCACGAACAAAGGATTGGCAAAAAACAACCAACAGACGCCATTGTTTCAATGTGCTGTTTGTGCAAAACAATTTAAAAAAATATTTCAAATGAATTATATCATCACAGTACAACAGGATGTATTTATAATATAATCCCAGGCACAAAGAAGGCTTCTAATCGCATTACAGACACGATGAACATCATTAAAAATAATCCATAGAGCCTTACGTCTACTTATTACTATAATGTTATAATTTGTGGAAAGACGGTGGCTAAATCGGTTAAGATGAATGAATTATAAAAAAAAAAAACAAGAGTAATCAATGTATTTCAAATCAAGATAATTTGACTGATTTCCTGTATAAATATTAATCTTACAAGTTTTATCTACACTGTTAGTGCCAACGATATTAATTACAGCTAGTAATAAGTCAAGTCATATTTATCTTAAGTCAAGGGTTAAATATCCACTACTATACAACATGTGTTTAGTTGAAGTTTAAATATTTTAAGGGGAGAATAAACATATTATTAAAAGGAATTTATTGACATTTAATAAGCGTTTAAATATTATTATTATATAATAATTTTGACTGTCTAGTTTTTTTATTACACTATAAGATCGCGCGGATTCTTCGGCTATTGCTGTAAACCTTTCGGCCGGCGGTGGATCTAACAGTGTGGTCTATTAAGGTAAATAATGTTACCGTTTTATCTTATTCAAGAACCAACTACTTTCAAGACGTATAATAAATTATTTTATAATCAATGAACTATTTTTATACATAAAAAAATATTTTAGTCTAAGTAAAGTTTTTAAAACATTTTAAGTGCGCCGAAAATATTCCTTTGTTACATAGCTACGACGTATAATTCCAATAATAGCAATATGTTTTGTATTTTGATGCTATATATAACTTGTATATAATTATTCAGCATCACGTATTAAACGGCAACAAAGAAAATTCCGTGTGCTCCTTAAATGATGACATAATTGCAAACAATCTGTCTGTTGGGGTTTCCCCATAACCAGACGTTATAATAAAAAAAAGTATTGAGTATTTATAAACTAGTCGATGGAATACTTCAGTAATGTTAAATAAACGCTGGTAAAGAACCGGTTGTGAGTGAAGCTGATAAATCACACACAGTCGATGCTTTTATTAATGTACCGTTATTTTTAATGCTGTCAATTGCACAAAATATTCATTAATAAAATCCCCACAATTAATCATTTACAACAAATGTCGATAGTGTGGAAACCTACTGTGAGTGAAAAGGTCGAAGTTTCGAATCCCGTTCTTCACGGTTGGCGACGTGACATGTTTTCCCCATCGACTTATGGGAAACTTCTTCAAAAATATCACAGACACACAGAGATCAAAGGTTTCATACACAGATTGAAGGTCTTAAATAATTGATAAACGTTTACCTGCTATAATGTGATATTTTCATTGTACAAATTGCTAAAGTACAATGACCGCATTTTCAAAAGTGATACAATAATATAATTATCTAGTATTACAATCAACCGATGGTTATTCTGCTTTTGATGAACTAGTTTATTAGCGATAACAGGTTTATTATAAATGGCATATGGCAATTACATTAAAATGACATCTAAATATGTATTAATAATAAACCAATAAATATGCAGTTTTGTTATAATTTAGGTCAATATTTAATCTTAAAATTACTATCGACTGTCCTGAAAACCTTGTTTATTTTATTATTATCGTTAATTTATTCATTTTAATATAATACATATCAGACTGCAATATCACAACAGTATTAAAGGAAGCTATCTCAAGGCGTCATGATGATACCGAAGTCCTCAACAAAATAAGAAAATCATCGATAAGCTAATTATGCAAAAAGAAAAAGATAAAATAATCAAATAATAACATAACTGAAATCGTTACTTTTACAGTACGCACTTGGGCTAGGTATGGTAATAAGACACAAAAAGAGAAAAAAATAGTAAAAGTTGAATATTAAAGTGCACGGGTACACATTAACAGATGGACACTCTGTAGAAACAAAGGAAGAGACAGATTAAAATAAGTCAACATCGACCATAACAGACAGATAAAATACGTTACTCTTTGACTATATTTTTACGGTATATATTAATAATGCAGACAGTTACTTACTCAACAAACAATTTTATATAGTAGGTAACACTTAAAAACCCTAGACTCTTCTTAAAAAATACTATTTAGAAAGGGACACAAAGAGAGTCACAATATTTTATGTTAAATTTTTACAATAATTCCAATGGCGAGAATAACGATTCGTTCTAAAGGCACGGTAACCGTAGTCGGCCTTCAGAATGCTTCATTAGCCATCGATTTCACAAGTTATCTGAGGTTTACCGCAACCGTTCGACAACTAAATTTAATCCGGAATAAAATGTGTAAAGTGTCGCTGATTATGGTCGTGTTGGCGGAAATGAGCCTGCTGTTAAAACAACGTTCCAGATACGGGATAAACTGTAAACCGTATTTGGATACCGGAATACAATAGCAACAGGCTAATGGTTCAGAATAATAGTTACTTAATACGAAAGAATGGAAAATTACTTCAACTACAAGTATATTATAATCTATTTATGTTTTAATAACTCGATGTATTATTTAGAAAGTCGGCTAACATCGTTGCCGACGAAAGGGAGTCTAAAATTGATTGGGAAACTTTTCAGATCATATCGCCAATCACGAAATACATCCGTTCAAGAAGGCGACACGACAAAAAAAAGAAAAGCAAAGTCATGTCGAATGCTACTTTATTATATTATAATATATATAATTGTCTAAGTGTGTGTATGTTATATGTCTTATATGTTCTGTACGGGTCCTTCCTTCAACTAAATCTTTCGAATGAAAAAACAAATTTATCATCTTCGTATTAAAACCAAATCAGACCATCTAAAAACAATATCGATTGAAAATATTAAATAAATTTATAATATTTTAAGATGCATTTAATTTGATAATGCATAATAATTCCACATTTTTATACTTCATTTTTAAAATAAAAAAATTCTTCAAATCGATAAAAAAGCACTTTAAAGCAAAAATGAATTCAAAACTCAAATATAACCGTCCTATTAGAAAACGAAGCAGAACATAATAAAAATTAACAAATTGAAAAATTCAATTAAAAATACCCTAGTATCAAATAATTTACTTACTAATTATAAATATTTTTTTAACCAATAACTAAGATAGGAATTGTAAGACTCAACCAACCGGGTCAATTATATATATTAGCAGGCCATACAATTAGATGCTTAAATATCAAGTAGATGAGTTTGACAGAGGCAACACTAATTGTCTCACCCAGACTCGTCTACTTGGTCCGCCATATTGATATTTATACATCTAGTTGTATGGCCTGCTAATTTAATCAAGGCATTATAATATTATTTAAAAAAAGTTTTTATTAAATATAAACACTACATGGAAATTACAACTAACAATTTTCTATAAATTATGGAATTCCACCAAGAAATCAACACTATCAACAATTTATAATATATAATTATAGACTATTTTTTAATTGAAATTTTCAATTGTTAATATATTTAGATGTGCTTGGTTTTATAATAGGACGGTTATACTTTGAGATTTGATTTTATTAAAGTGTCTTTTATCAATCAGAAGAATTTGAATATTTTATCAATGAGATGAATAGGTTTTAAAAATGAACTCATTTATTAAGCATTATTAAATATTTTGAAATTAAAGTAATTTTATAATCATAAAAATACCAGTTTAGATTGGAGTTCAGTTAAGTATTAATTCTAATTATATAATTATGCTGTTATTTTTCAATGTTTTTTATGCGCTGCTTGGTTTTTATGTAAGACGGTTACATTTTGAGCTTTGATTTCATTTTAGCTAGTTTTGAGTAGTTTTTTTTTTATTTATTAGAAGAATTTTTTTATTTTAAAGATGAATTATAAAAATGTGGACGTATTGTGCATTATCAAATTAAATACCTCTAATATTATTTTGAAATTAATTTAATATTATTATCATTAAAATACCCGTTTCGAGATTCTAGAAATGTATTAATTGTAGTAAAATAATTATATGAAATATTATTCTTCCATCTGGTAACACTGATGGTTGATTGATGGATCCGCACAGACATACAGACATATAACATACACACATCTTAGACAATTATATATATTATTGAGATCACCATGTAATATACATATATATATATATATATATATATATATATATATATATATATATATATATATATATATATATATTTTTTTTTTTTTTTAAATTAAGTTAATTCATATTGTATGGATAGTAATGTTAACATAAAATAGATCCTTGTTGACAGAAGAACAGCATTGTTTATTTATCCCGTATCCTGGCTTTATTGACAAGATAAACATCAGATTTATCTGATCGAGATGAGGATGTAAAGTCGCGGTGTCCAACTTGGCGGGTGGTCGCACGACCTCCCACTTTATAAGATAACCAAGACAATGCACAATTCTAAATATAGTAAATATGAAAGCCAGAAAGGCAAATGTGAATTACTGACCTTTTCAAACTATTTAATTACTAACAGAGTATCAAAAATACCAGGTGGTAATTGACCAACACCTGCCATTTATAACAGCAGATGTATGTATACACGTGTCTGCAAAAGTCAGCTGCTTCACTATTTAACTGTCCATTGATACGGGCGAAAAATGAAAATAACGACTGCTCCAGCGTATAATATCGTAAGTGCAAAAAAAATATCTGTGTACTCTTAAGTCTTTATGGAACTGAGCCACATATTCAATCTGGTCACGTGTCACTCGGTTTAATTATATTTATAAAATATAAAAAATTACGATTAACTAACTACCTTCTATTGACAGAGACATGAAATGTGTTATAGATAATAATGAATCTACATTAGTTGCCGGTCAAATAGGACTATTTTAAAAAAAGTTCCATTTAATAGGTTAAATAATGATTGAAAATCAACATTTTTTGATGTTTCATACATTTCATAAATACAATATGTGACTCAGTTCCATGAAGACTTTTTTTTGTACTTACGATATTATACACTAGAGCAGTCGAATTATATTACACAAATTTAAAATTATTTTATTTGAGAGGGTTTTAACAAATTTGGTTTTTTAGACACAACAACGTGTTAATTCATTGTCTGTCGGTGATCTTAACTATTACTAGTTACACAGGTCAACGACTTAATAATCAGTATTTACCTTACAATACAGGAGATTAGAGTAAACCAGAATAATGAGGATTAAATAATAAAAAAATACATTGTGAAAAACTAATCACTATACATAGTTAAATTTTGTGGATTTTTTTTAATATTGGTTTTTTAGACACAACAACGTGTTAATTCATTGTCTATCGGTAACTATCTTTATCTTTATCGGTTAACTATTATGCGCCTCAGTACCTTACAATCCAGGAAATCAAAGTAAACAGGATAAGACGATCGCTCGGGATTTTATTAATATTATTCCCGATCTTCCAGTCGTAATAAAAGTTTTTTTTAAACATTAGTTAATAATTTCATAAATAGATACCGATTTTCTTTTCATATTTTATTGATATTATTCCCGACCTCTCAGTTGTAATCACCGATCCAATATTTTTTTTTTACTCGAGCGGGATTCGAACCCATGATCACACACCTTATCCCCTGAGCTATGAAGCTCGTTAATATATTAAAAATGTAGTCGTAATTGAATGAACCTATATCAACGCTATGAATAAAGTATTAATTAGCGCTTTTTAATAAAAAAAAGAAGACTTCTCAAAATCAATGACATTCCACATTTTCTTTTCATATTTTATAGATATTATTCCCGACCTCTCAGTTGTAATCACCGATCCAATATATTTTTTTTTACTCAAGCGGGATTCGAGCCCATGATAACAGTATTTGTAGTCACACACATTATCCCCTGAGCTATTAAGCTGGTTAATATATTAAAAATGTAGTCGTAATTGAATGAACCTATATCAACGCTATGAATAAAGTATTATTAGCGCTTTTTAATAAAAAAAAAGAAGACTTCTCAAAATCAATGACATTCCACATTTTGTAGTAAACAGGAAAATAACTCCTTGCGAAAATATGCTACTTAGATTTATTCAATAATTAAAGAGTGGTCACACTCCAAATAATACGTCGTAAAGTAAGTAATATTTTACCGAAGGTCGTCAAATTTAGGTTGTACTGAAAAGACTTTATTAAAAGAGTATTAAGGTGACTGGATAAAAATGCAATTAAGTATAATTGTGTTGATTGGGAAAAAAAGAGGACGGGATCAAAACTACAACACAATTGTGTGGCCAACGATCAATTAATCAAATTATAACTTTTTAGTACTTGGTTCGTGATTCACAACAATGGAATCGTGATTGGTCAAAATTTATGAAAAGGTTATATTGAATTCCATTGGTACCTAATTAGTATAAAAATAAAAGCAATCCCGCAGCCGCCTCCATATCATTCATATTTTTATAAAGTTGACTATTGTGCAATAGGATCGAGTTCATATTCCAGCCTATGCGTCTTTAAATGTATACATCGACTTCTTATTCATTTAATTATGGTGCAACAGCTCATTAAAAAAATACACAATTTAAATTGTAAGAATGTTAGCTATGGACATTTTAATATTATTTTTAAATTTTAAAAATATTACAGTGTATTTAGAAAAAACTAGTTACTATAATTATATATTATTTATTTATATACGCCCCGAGCGACTTATTGAGAATTTTTAAAAATTTAAACGTGTTAATTCACTGTCAGTGACTTATTAATTGCCTCAGTATTTACCTTAGAATCCAGGAAATTAGAGTAAACCTGAATAAATACGATCGATCGGGATTTTATTAATATTATTCCTGATCTCCCAGTCGTAATAACCTATATTTTTTTACTTGAGCGGGATTTGAACCCATAACTATTACGCTAATCAATTAAATACATTGCATTTTGATAATATATAGTTATTACCATAGCTCGCCGAAGTTGATGTTAAAAACTGTTTTTAGCATTGGAGCATTGCACGGGTTGATTCGAAATAAATCTATCCAAAACAATACAATTTTCTCGTCTTAAAATCACACATTTAGTTATTTTCTTTTTTGGTTCTTTTTATATTTTTGCAGAGAGTATTACTCTTTTTTGACAAATATATTTTTATGTATTTAACGAGGTGTAGTTAAAATAAAACATTTATTATTTATGATTGCAATGTGACTAAAACATCTACTATTAATTATGTTCGTACACGAAACGGGTTTGATTATCTCGCCTATAAGCATGGCATTTGCTCTACGAACATTGTATCTAATTTATTTAATACAATATATTTATTAATATGAAGAATGTGTATTGTTGTAATTTTCATGGCCGGTGGTGATTATTATTACCGCAGTATCCGATTATGAAACTTACATAGTGGAAATACCATCCTCGTTTTCTAATAAATAATGCTTTAAATAAATATTTATTTAATTATTATTAATAGAAGCATGGCTTCATGACGAACAATCGTAAAATAGTTCAAATCAATGAGAAACGCCATTATCAGGTCGATCACTTCTTTACACATGCATTCATAACAAAAAAAATAATGTCCGCCTTCACATTTTAGCTATGCTCTTTATAAATTAACCACGGTTTCCGATATTAACTGCGTAGTAAATATGAGAGTTGAAAATAATTAACGATGATTTAACATCGTGACTTGTTCATAACATTTCACTGGATTCGTGATGTGGGATATTTTAATATTGCAGTAAAAACAAATAAATGTATCATAATACATCAAAATTATAATATAAAGGGTTGTACTAGTGATAAAATTTTAAGGGGGGAATAAAACATTTTTTAATTATTTTAAATAAAATATAAATACCTAGTAATATAATTCTACGTATCCTCTGATAATATTAAATTTGATAAATAAAATTGATAATATTTAACATTTATCCGAAATAAAAGTTGCCGCCGCTTACAAGACACATTTTCGAATGTGTTTATTTTTTATTTTTAATGCGATTATTAGTGTGTGCGTGCGGTACGTAGCTCTACTCGTATACACACCATCTAGCACGACTCACTAACACACTCTTATATTGAATACGGCCCAAAAGATCCATTATAATGTCTTATAATGGATGTAAATATAAATAAATGTATGTTGAAAATATTATGACTTGATATGTGTTGTAGGTTTATCGCGTGATCAATCACAGCCGTTCGCTGTATTTTATCACTATATAAGGGTGTAGTTGAAATAACTGAGAATAGTTTAAGGGGTGTTAGGGGATCGCAAGAATAATTGGAAAAAATATGTATTAAATATTTGAATATATTAATAATATTAATAATGCTTTTGGAAACGAGCTTTGGCCAATGTTTTTAGGCCATCAACCGTTTCTGTGAAGTACTCTGTTACGTGTGTATTGTGTCTGTTATACGTAATTAATACTTATTATTACCCTATCACCCCCTAAAATATTCTCATTTTTAAGTCCACTCTGTATCTATACATTCTGTATCTACTCATTCTACAAATATTATATATGCGAAATAGTACATAATTTCATATAAAAATATATTTTATTAGAACGGAGCAAGACATATTCGTGGGCACATTTCTTAAAAGATTCAACCTGAATGATTTATCATCGTTGATAGTCCCAAAAGAACAGGTATAAAACAATTTGATCCATTTAGATTCGATCAGTATGGGTGAAAAAGGGTGACAAATGGGCACTGGGATGACCGTTCGTCTACATTTCTCACAGTCACAGGGGTGTGTTAATTCTGAGGATATATATAGTATCCATGTGTGCTTTTAGGACTTTTTGTATGACAGAGGTCTAAGTGCCTTCGAGTCGAGGGTCTCAAATGGATACCGAGGTTTATTCATCACGTTGCCAACTAAACATGTCAACGAGACACTACAGAAAACCTAGTCATCTCAACATATGTATGTATAAAACATCCTTTTCAAAGTGACACTATATTATAAGAGTATAAGACAAGACGACAGTGAAGCCTCTTATAATATACTAGGGTAATTTTAATTGAAATTTTCAATTTGTTAATGTTTTTTTTATGTTCTGCCTGGTTTTTTAATAGGACGTTTATCTTTGAGTTTTGATTTCATTTTTGCTTTAAAGTGTTTTTTTTTTATAGATTAAAAGAAATTTTTTATTTTAAAAATGAAGTATAAAAATGTGGAATTATTATGCATTATCAAATTAAATACATCTAGAAATATTTTTAAATTATTTAATACTTTTAAATGCTCTGATCTGTTTTTAATACGAAGATAATACGTTGTTTGTTTTTTCACTTGAAAGAAGATTGATTTTTTTTATTAAAATTATTAATAGTAAAATAATATAATACGGTTTTCATATGATGACAACACTCATCACAATATTTAAAAAGCGAGTCTCCCGATAAATACTGTTTTTTGAGAATTGTCATTTATTATGCATTATTAAAAATCTCTAATATTATTTTGAAATTAATTTAAAATTTCGAGATTTTAGATATGTATTAATTGTAGTAAAATAATTACATGAAATATTATTCTTCCATCTGATATCTGGTAACACTGATGGTTGAAAGACCCGTACATACATACACACACCCTAGACAATTATATATATTATAATAAATACAAATGTGAAACTCTGAATATTACCATTTCTATGTACATATTAACAATATTTATTCACACTTTTTAATGTGAAAATTGTAATTGGACGTTTTCATAGTGCATACATCGAGGGTATACTGCCAAAATATATATAAGCCAATACACAATTAGGAAATTATGATTATTTTTAATAGTAGACATATGTATGCAAGATAATTAAGCTCTTAATAAATTAAAATTGCAATTCAAACGTGTGTTGCTTTGACGTATTCGAGCTCTGCAACGATTTCCTTTATAATATTGCTTTATTATTTGATTATGTTATTTCAATTCTCTGATATTTACACAATACATTATATGATATCGAGGGTATTCTGCCAAAATGTCAAAAGTCATATTTCATTGTTTTGAGAAAAAGGCGAATTAGTGAATTAGTGAAAAAAACCACCCTCTAAAATATTCTCAGTTAAATCCAGTCCACCCTGTATAATTTTATTTGAACCCAACATTACAAGTATAACTACTTTTATTGATTAATTTATTTCATATAATTAGCGCTTTTTGAGAGATGAAAATGTCAAAATAAAGCGTAATTATAATAAATAAATAAATCAATTGATTTAAATAGAATAATAAAATTTACCAAATACTAAATTAATACATATAATAAAATTTTGAGCAATTGAAAACCTGTTTTTTTCCACTCTTTTAGCCGAGGTTTACATATAACTTATGTCGAAAATACAAGTGCATACTGATTTTTTACGTTTGAGAGGAAAAAATCATACATCTAATCATAAAAATAATATACAGGTGGATTTTTAATGTATTAATAAATTAAACAATTAAACAATTACACAGTTTGGACGTCTTGTAATTTACGACAATTTTATTACGTATTAATATGACAGCGGATTATTAATACTAGTCGAAATTAACCTGTGCAATCAGCTTTAAGGGTAAATTTTATGTGCGTGCATTTTACGGATAAAAATTGTAAAATTGATTGAATAAACTATGAAATACGAGACATACAGTTAAAATGTTTATTTTGAAAAGAAACAACGTTCGCTTGCCATTCTGTATAATATAAAATAAATATTATTTGATAAAATACACAGTAATATAAGTTAGACTTTGTTCAAGAAAGCGATCGATACGACTCGCCGGTTTATATTACGACCAGATAGATGCACATTTTCTTCTTATAAACTCGATTATTTTAATATATTTCGTGTTATTTGGGACATTGTCATGTTGATAATATACGATCTAATTCCATATACTTATCTAATGTGTTACAATTACACAATATGTTTACATTATTGATAAGCCGATACCCAAATCGTTAATATACATATAAATAAATCAATTTATCATTGTTATATTCTATTGAAGATAATAAAAAAAATATGTGTTTTTTTTAATCAATACGAATATAACGAGCATAGTATAAAAATTACACTTTTTTAAATGTGTCTAAAGTGAAAGATAAAACTTTCATTAAAAATGTCATTAGAAGAACGATTATTTTTAAATTTAAAAAGGTAAACTTACTAATCGCAAACAAATTAGATATGTGGATAAACGACATAATAATTAATTTTACTTGTGATGTGTATATTATAAAAAAAACGCTATACAAGGTTGACTTGAATTAAATGAGAATATTTTAGGGGGTGTTATAAGCGAAAGAATATATACAATTAAAAATATTAATAGTGATTTAGGAATTGAATTTTGGCAAGCTTCGAATCGGCTGTTTCTGTGAAGTACTCAGTAGTTACTGTCGCGTGTGAATTGTGTCTGTTAACTACGTAATTAATTTTTGTTTAATAATATATATATATATATATATATATATATGTTTTAAAAATAGTTGGTATGTTTTTAACTTATATTTGCGATATCCTACCACCCCCTAAAATATTCTCAATTAATTCAAGTCTACCCTCTATACAGTGTTTTGTTATTATTTATAATTTTATAAATAATAATATCAGTGATATTGTTAGTTGGCGCATTGAAACGCTAAATTATGCGTGTATACTTCAGTGACCAGAAAACAATTATGATAATAATTAATAAATTGTATTGGTTTTGCGATAAAGGGCTGCACCAATATATATATATATATATATATATATATATATATGTTTTAAAAATAGTTGGTATGTTTTTAACTTATATTTGCGATATCCTACCACCCCCTAAAATATTCTCAATTAATTCAAGTCTACCCTCTATACAGTGTTTTGTTATTATTTATAATTTTATAAATAATAATATCAGTGATATTGTTAGTTGGCGCATTGAAACGCTAAATTATGCGTGTATACTTCAGTGACCAGAAAACAATTATGATAATAATTAATAAATTGTATTGGTTTTGCGATAAAGGGCTGCATGTATGCATGCAATATTGATATGCGACCGTTGACACTTTTGAGGTTAGACTTGTTTGTTGAATAGTGAATACTGACTGAATGACTCGGCGCAGCTCCTCCATGTCACTGCAGCATCAGCCTTCACTCCTGACTCCTGGAGGCACTGACTATCATCACTCCTCAGCAGCAGAGCCTCGAGTTACACTGACTACTATGACTACTCGCGCCGACAGACAACCGCTCTGCTCCGCGTTCACCTGACAACTGACTGGACGCCGTCACCCCGCCGATGCAAGTGCCGCCCCTCTCCACAGCTGTTCGAGATCTCCGCATTTCGGATGCATTATTTTATGTTTATGATTCATACTAAATAAATTATAATTCAAAATATTTAAATTCGATTTAATCTTGCATAATATATTGTGCATCTAACACTAATCGTCAAAAAAAAAAATACAAAAATAACAAAAGAAGCACGGACGTAAAACAAAGTAGTTCCAAATTCAAAAATATTTTGGACAAACGCTATGAAAATTTAATTTAATAAAAAATTAACTACTATCCATACCATTAAACTAAAATTTATTTACAATATACCCACATAGTTATTTTTTCAATTTTAAATAGTTATTGATGGGGAAAAAAACATTTATTTTTACAGCCCTTTTCGCATTTGCGACAAGTCATTTCTATTATAAATAACCAAACCTCAGCCAAAATGGTGAAAAAACAAGTTTCCAAATGCTCAAAATTGTAAGGCACTGCGCAACTTACATATTTATTACACATATTGCTTTATTATGTGGTAAAATGTATTTTTCTATTTGAATTATTGATAACTGTAGATGTATATCGAGGATGTACTACTTAAATACATAAAAGTCATATTTTGTCGTTTTTTTTTATTACTTTATCTACTGCCAAAACGCATTTAGTCGTATTATCAAAATTGCGAGGAAAAAAAATAGCTAAATCAAATTTACATTTTTAGTTTCTGTTAGTTAGTTGTGGTAGTTAAAATAGAAGTATTTTTTATAATTGTGTTTTATTTGGAAAGATAAAAGAAGTCACTGACTTATACCAATTTGTAAATAATTTAAATTTGTAAATGGGTTTTTATTTTTTTTCCCATTCTTTCTATAATTAAATACTATTACTCATGTCAAATTTAAATAAAACATTCTCATGTTAGTTATAGGTAAAAAGATGTAAACACTCTGTACACCTAAGTCAATTTCCAAAGATGTATTGTTCTATCAATCAATGTAAAAACTTATGTTAATAAAGAAATTGTAATATATAAATAATTTAAATATATACCATAAATGTATAATTCTCTTAAGACTGTGACTTTTTTTCACTGATTCGCCATTATATCAAAACTATGAAATATGACTTAGTGCATACCCTCGATATCATATAATGTTTTGTGTAAATGTTAGAGAATTGAAATGAAATAATCAAATAATAAAGCAATAATATAAAAGGAAATCGTTGCAGAGCTCTAATACGTTTAAACCACTTCATCATACCCACTTGGACTAAATAACACACGTTTTAAAAAGAACATTTGAATTGCAATTTTAATTTATTAAGACATTATCTTGCATATGGTTACTATTAAAAATAATCACAATTTCCTAATTCTGTATTGGCTTATATATAATTACTGAAATTTTAATTATTATTTAATTTAATTTAGTTGTATTGTTTGGCCGAATTGTAGAGACTCGCCATATTCCCTTCTCCTTGGCAACAGTTTTCAGTATGAGGATATTTTGTCGAGTTCTCCGATCGAAACTATGTAGTATGTTTCAAGTTAAATATTAATATAATTGTAGAAAACGCCACAAACTAACAACAATCCATTGCCTTGTTTAGTATGTACAGGAATTATTAAATTAATTATTTATTCAAGTACATAAAGGTGTATTTTAAAAAGGTAATGTCCACAAAAGTATGTACTTCACTTTACATATATGACGTATGAGTAAACATTGACTTCCTCATTATCAACAAGCCTTTTAACCTGCTTCCATGTCACAAGTTCGATAAGTAAAAAATATCTATGTATATAAAAAAATATACACTCATACCTTCAGTTGTTATAAAAAGAAGATTTTCTTGCCTAAGGATTATTTATTTTCCAATGCAATTTATGCGATAATTCACAGAATCCATAATATTAATAAATGAACATAGATCAACATAAGTGATCAAGTTCGAGTACATAAAGTATCCAAAAACATGAGTTACCTGGCAAACATTATACTGTAAACATGTCTCTTCATATCTTCAGTTATATTTCACAGTAAAATGGGTAAATGCATTGTTACTACATGTCATATGGACTCAAACATACACTCAAATACATCTAGGTTTCAGTTGTTACCCCTACTTACTACTTCTTTAACATGTTTAAAATTTTGCCAAAGTATTGTCACAGCCACTTACTTAATATTTGTATGCAATGCGATATGTAATGTTTATATCTATGTAAATGAAGATGTTTTTATTAAACAAATTATTATTAAGTTAAGATATTTTGATATTACGTAATGGTTTATATAAATCTACTTGTGTACAATTAAACTATGCTACATTTCAACCTTTTATGATGTAACTATTATTCTATAAGTCGTTTATACGAACTTATTCTCTTTTTATTGATCTTATAAGTATATTACCAGTGTAATAGCTCAGTAGATAAGACGCGTGACTACAAATAATGGGGTCATGGACTCAAATCCCGCTCAAGTAAAAAAAAATGTTTTGATCGGTTATTACGACTGTGAGATCGGGAATAATATTTAAAAAATCCCGATCGATCGTCCTGATTTTCTGTAATGTAGGGTAAGTACTGATTATTAAGTCGGTGACCTGTGTAACTAGTCATAGTTAAGATCACCGGCAGACAATTAACACGTTGTTGTGTCTAAAAAAATACTGAGATGAAGGTTCTCTCGTATTCCAAAGAATTGTTTTCTCTTAATAAAAAAATATATGCTTAGAGCTTGTAATAAAACGGGCCTAAGCATATATTAAAAAATAATTTATGATGACAGCTTGAGAATCTTCGGTTTTATTAATGAGTGAATATGTGTTGTCATTAGAGAATAATATAAACAACTATGATGTTATCACATTAGTTCAAGTACAAGTTCAATTTCAACAAGGGATTGTTTTTCGTCAACAAGGTATTGTTGACATTGCAAATTGCGTAGTGCATTTTGGGTGAAAAAACGCTGTACCGTACTTTTTTTTACATATTCAAATCAGGCGGTCAATCACCCCTAATAAGTAAATACGCAAGATTCTCAAACTTTTTAAAATAATAATTAAAAAATTGAAATGTTTAACTAGCCGACTTGGACCATTAATGAAGGCGTGTTACATTCAATGTACCATTCCTTATATTTAATTATTTGAGTATCAATAAAAGACATTTTGTATAGAGTATACAAAATAGAGAAATTAAGGCATGAGGGTTTTTGGAGACAATTTTAAGCAAAAAATGTATTGGGTGTAATCAGTTCTCAATTATGCGGCATATATAATTTAATTTAGACAGTTTTTTATACAATTTTTCTCTCGTAGAATTCTCAGCATTCATTGTGTTTAATCAAGTTTAAACATAATAATATTGTGTGATTGTAACTGTAATATTACACCGTGACCCTTTTAAATTGAATTCAATACACGTTTCATTTGAGCGAGGATAATCAGTTTAGGCGCCAAAATCGTTATTCTATCCGACATGTTCGAGTGCATTACCTTACGTACAGAAAAGTTAAACTTTAATTGCAATTTATTTATTATAATAATTGTCAAATGGCAACAAAATACGCAATATTTGTGTGTTTTTTACAGAGTGAAGTTGGACATTAGAATGAAATGAGAAGATGGTGATTGTTTGCATACATGAAAATGAAGCTATTAAATAATATATATGATAAACAGATGTGAAAATGTTGATAATTTCTACGATGGCAATTTATATGTATGAAGGGTACTCACAGGAAGGTGCAGCAATTCATCTGGAATAATTTCTTCGGGCGCCGCACCAGACTAGACCATGAATCTGATGGATCACTTCAATGGAGTCTCTTCATAACCCGTCCAGTGCAGATATATGATATTATATTATACACCGTGTCTGCCGTTATCTAAAATTATAATTAATTTACGATGTTTACTGATCGGTGTTGCCAGTGGCCAATCAAACAAACAATTGAATATTCCACACACCGTTTTTACCGAAATTTAAAAAAATAAGATATCGCATGAGTGACTAAATGCGTGTTTAGTTCAAGTGGATCAAGTGGCCAAAAACATGAGTTACCTGGCAAACATTATACTGTAAACATCTCTCTTCATATCTTCAGTTATATTTCACAGTAAAATGGGTAAATGCATTGTTACTACATGTTATTTGGACTCAAACATAGGCTCAGTTTTTACCGCTGAATAATTCTTTAAGATGTTATTATTGCGTTTTAATCACAAAAATATTGTCACTACCACTCTCAGGGGTCACTAGAAATGTATTGAGTGATGGAGACACACTTATGCCTTTATCGAATATGAGAGAAGAGTGCAACAATACACGGGATAAACAAAATTACACGAATTATTTAAATGCAATGCGATATCCAATGTTTATATCTATGCCGAAATGATATATTTTTTGTATTTATACCTTATATGTTGACTTATGGTTGAATTTATAATTAAAATTTATTATTGATGACACATTCGCCTGTGTGTAGGCAATATGCGAAACACGCTACGAAGTTTTCCCCATAAATTACATTATAAAATGTAATTTTTTTCGTTTACTTGCAATTATTTACTTTATTTGAATACACAAATGTGAACTATTATAGTACAATTTACTATTCAGAAATATACCCACAAATTGATAATTAGTTATTATAATATTACGTTGATTTTGGTTATTTAATCATTCAATTTATTATGTAATTAAACTGTGTTGGTGAGTTCACCGGCATTCAATCCTATTAGATGGTTGCATAAAGGCTATAAGATACACTGAAATCACAAATAAATTAATAAAAATATACAGATTTAAAAGAGTAAAGTTATAAAACTGTCCCGTATTGAATATGTGGGTAAATATTATATGAGATATTTATTTTATGCACGGTGCATCAAAAAAAAAGAACTGCACTGTTTGATTACGTCACTGTTTACACTCTGCACTGATTGTTGACGATAATTTTATGACTTCGAAGTGAATGTATAAATATTGAGATGGATTATGGAAAATATTGATGTGTTTATATTTGCAAAATGACGCACCATGACAATCCGAGGCGGAGGAGAACCACCCGCCAACAGCTGTGCTTGGCAACTGAATGCAGGGGTTTTATTTAGAGGGTGGAGAGAACCACCCTCAAGGCGAATCATTGATCCGATGGGCTTGTGTTGGCAACACCGACACTACCGATTCGAATATCGAACACAATTCAAACAAACAACCCGCCACTCATCAGCACCACGTTATTGTGCAATTATGTTATTTAATTAGTGTTTATAAACTGTATTATTAGATAATTTAACTAATTATCATTTTGTATTAATGTTACATAACTCGTTATTTATTTAATTACACTACACTACACAATAACTACGCTCAATCCTCGATATTTGGGTAACGTTTATCATTTTT